>WNHD01000063.1:0-159168 GCA_011057455.1 Ganaspis sp. Gsp50
GAAAAATATTTTCCCAAAGAACATAGGTTTAAAAATTAGTATTTAAAAAGTTGTGTTAAGAAAACTGATTTCGTCCCATTGCTGCAATGGTTTGTTTGTTTTCCAGCATCCGCCATATTGGACTTCCCCACCACTAACCCCCACCCAACTTGAATAGCCTTATTCAGAACTCTGCAAGCTGAATGAATGCACCCTAAGGCAATGAGAATGCGCCTTTATGTTTAATTACAAATTTTAGAGGTTAGGAAGTTCTGTCAGTGCGGGTCAGTGGTATTGTTTATATGTTTTTTAAAGACGAATTAATAATTGACAACAATAATAAACAAGAAAAAATGCTCTCCTTTTTAAATAATTATTATAATTTATATAGTTTTAAATAAATTGACTGTAAAGTTGCTGTATAATTTCATGTTTATAGTACCTAACTTTTCCGACAGAATTGTGCACTCAGATTAAAATTCTATATATTCCATTCTTATTTAATAAAGAATTCTGCAATAAACTAATAAAATTTGTCAACATGACTGCAGTAAGTAACTGGACTATTACTCATTCATTATTTTATAGCTATCTTTGCTTTTTGAAGAGACAACAAACTCGAGTTTAAGAGATATAAGGTTATGTTTGCATGATAAGTGTTCATAGACAATAACAAGTTTCTTTTAATATTAATAGGAGACGAAAAAATACCTGTACGAACTTTTAAACAGTGTCGACGGTTTGTACAGTATTTTAATAACAGATAGAGATGGAGTTTCTGTTTTATCAGTTGCGAATGACGTAGCTCCTGAACTGGGACGAACGAATTTTCTTTCCACCTTCACTATGGCTACAGAGCAAGGAAGTAAACTGGGTCTCAGAAAAAATAAAAGCATCATTTGCATGTACAGTACTTATCAGGTATTTTACTTTTATCTCTATTACCTTTTATTTCAAGGTTTTATGATTTTTTTAAAGATCTCATTAAAACATTATTATTTATTTCCTTTCTCTTAAAGGACGTCTTTATATTTGTATTTACATAACATTACATGTTTTTCTTTTCTTGTAATTATAAAAGTGTTTTTGCAGGTAGTACAATTAAATAAACTCCCAGTGGTTGTTAGTTTCATTGCGAGTCACACATGCAACACAGGGCATATTCTGTCCTTAGAAAGCAAAATCGACCCCATTTTGAGCAGTTTAAAGAGTGCAGTGGCAGAGGCCTGATGGTTACCTGTTGTTCATTATGGATGATAAACAAACAATACAAAAGAAAAAATGATAAATGGCGGTATATAAAAATATCAAACTTTGATAATCTTTGCGAAAGATTTTCATTTCAAATGAATTGATGATTAATCGCTTGTACGAATTTCGCGTAATTGCGAACTGTTAATTGTCTCTTTGTGAAACTATCCACTGCTGATAAAAATATTTACATTTTTATGTAACTATTAATTAATAATAAGAGAAAATATTAGTATTTAAAGTGATTTGTAAATAAGATTGTTTTTAATACTGAATTACACTGTGTAAAGTAACATTTAAAGATTTTAAGTAGCAATTTTTAATTGTTCGTTGTGCTACGATTCAATTTAAAATTGAAAATTAAACACTAATTTCAAAGTAAAGAGGATTAAACATAAAATTGATCTTTTTTACATTGAATTGCAAAATACAATTTAAAATGAGAATGTATTTAACTGTTACTCGTGTTCTTTATTGTTATCTACAATTTCTTCATTAGCATATTTTTAAAACGAATTAAAATTTAATTAAAAAATTTTGATTATATGTATTCTGTAATTTTTTCTAATAGGGTTTACTCATTATTCTCTTTCATTGGAAATAATACGATTAGTAGATAAGTAACTATAATAACAAATTTGAAAAATGCACAGTTACGAAACTTATCAAAACTGATAATTATGATAAAAATTTTTTTATATAGTCTATTCAAGTATTAGATAAGATAGAAAAACACGAATAAGGATTTTGTGTCTATAACATTTTTAAATTTTAGTTTCAAACATTTGTTAAACAATTAGATTAAAATTGATGTTTATTTTTTGTTTTGAGTTACAGAATGTACTGAATATTTTTCTCAAAATCTAAATTGTGCTATTTATGATTTAAAGGCATTTTTTAAATTACGCATATATTAAAAAGATGTAAATATATTTAATTTATTTTTGAGCTTTCATTTGAAATATGCTAGGTATTCATTTAATAAATAATGTCCATAATTGGAAATCAAATCATAAAGGATAGATCATGGGTTTTCCTTCAAGGGCGTTTAAAAGATTTTGAGCAGCTACGGTTCCCATACTATTCCGCGTTTTTACAGTTGCACTTCCCTGATGCGGTACGATTTCTACAAAAGAAGAATAACAATTATATAATAGATTATAATTATTTTAAAATGTTGTTTACAATTTTTAATTTTACCGAGATTTGGAAGTTTCAGAAGTTGGTGATCAAGAGGAAGAGGCTCCGGATCAACAACGTCAAGACCTGCTGCAAAAATTGTCTTATTTTTGAGTGCTCTCACGAGGGCATCAGTATCTACAACTTTTCCTCTTCCGACGTTAACGAAAACTGCAGTTTTCTTCATTTTTCCAAAAGTATAATCGTTGAACATTTTTAAAGTCTCATTTGTTAATGGAGTGACTGCGATTACAAAGTCGCTTTTCTCAAGTAGCTCATCCAAAGATACGAATTCCGCTCCTAGTTCATCACCTTAAAAAGTAATTTCTTTTTAATTATTATTTCAGTTTTTAAAATAGTTTACAAAAAAATATTATAGACTATCTTCTATTATTTTATTTTCTATTTTATTATTTAAGAGCCATACTTTTAAATAATAAGAGATTACTTGCCTGCTTTTTTCTTTGCATGTCCTGTGTATAGGATATTGTTTATTTCAAATCCTTTTAAACGTTTCGCAATCGATTGGCCTATGTTTCCAAATCCAACAATTCCAATAGTTGATCCTTTTACATCAACTCCTAATAACCACTGTGGTCTATTTTCAACTTTGCCCCTTTTTTTGAAAAACCAAATAATTTTTTAATCTCTTTTTGTGTTTTTTAATAATCGTAATTTGTAATGAATGTTTATTTTTTATTTATATTTTTGTACTTTATTGTAAATTTAAAATCCTCATATTGTGTTAATTTCAATTCGAAAAAAAGATTTAATCTAAAAAGTGAAATCATATTTATAAAAAAAGAAAAGTTTTAATGTATAATTAAAAGAAATAAGTTTAATTTAAATTTAATTAATTATTCTAAAAGAGGTAATAAATAATTTATTTTCAGGAACAAATGAAAACGAGGAAAAGGGAAATGATACCAACTCCATTAATTTTAATCGTCCTTCGTGTGCCCTTCTCGCAGCACTTAATAATAGCATCACGGCGATATCTGCAACTGCAGATGATAAAACCATCGGAGTGTGTCCGACTTTTATTCCTCTCCTTTTAATTTCGGGGACGTCCAGGTGATCGTAACCCGCTGACATTGCTGAAACCACTTTCAAGCTGGGACCTTAAATAATTAAAAAAGAAAGCAAGTTGAAGACAATCTACAATTATAAATAAATGAAAAAAATAATTGTTTCTTTAAAATGTAGAAGAAAATATACTTTTAAATTATATCATTTAAAAATACATATATTTCATGTGTTTAATATAATTAATAAATTATTAAATTTAAATAATTTTCATAATTTAACAAAAATGCTTTATTTTGTTGTTTTAATTAACACAATTTCAACATTTATTGTATTAAATTTTTTTTAGCTATTCACCCGCTTTATTGAGCAATTCGCTGTTGACATTCGCATGAACGCCGAGGAAAATTGCATCGTGTCCAGGAATTTCCTCAAGAACTTGTTTCCTCGTTGGAAAAGAACTTGGAATAATTGTCAAGTCGCATCTACAAAAAAGTTGAAATTATCACTTAATATTAATTTCTAAAGGTACACAATAATAAATTTTAGAAGGTTTTTTGAACTGCGATTTTTTTATTTATTATTATTATTATTATTATTATTAACAAAGTTCCTAGGGTTAAATAGCTCTTAATTAACAAAATTACGAATACAAATATAGACACAGCTTCACTCATTAGCAAATTTAAACGAATAACAGAAACAAAAGATAGGGTGATGAAAATTTAATTTTAACATATAGTAGCAATTAATTAAATTCAGAAACTTTAATATCAATAATTTTTTGCAGAATCAATTACAAAAATGAATTTTTTAAACTTACTTGGTACTAAGAAGATCTAAAGCAACTGCAGGAGTGTCGTTGCTTATGACCAATACACGTGGTCTACTCATTCTAAACGATTTTTAGTTACAATCGTCTTGGAATGTCAAAAGTATACTAACTTCCCCGTGACAGGAATCAAGTTATATAATGTAAACTAGAGTTGTTAAAGCGCAAGCGTAAAATTTTCAAAGATAATAACAAAATATCAGTCACGCGCTTAGGTGTCTTTTTGTTTACATTTGTGTTACAATCTAAATTGTTATCTGTCATTAATTTTTTATTGATGTTCATATTTTCTCACAACTTTAATTTCAAATTTATTTTACTTCAATTTTTAAAGAAGTTTTAATAAAAGAAGTTTATTTTCATTTAAATGAGTTCATTACATTTTTTAATTCAAATTCATAAACTTCAATTATTGTCAACTATAACTATCAGCGCGAAATTATTCAGTTTTAAATTTATTATCTACAATTCGTTTAGGATTTTCTGCTATTTAATTTAAATTTCATTTAAAACTATTTGCTTAAAATGGAATATATAAATATATTGAAATATTTTAAATGTTATTGCGGTTTTAAATATTTTTACACTCGACTGTTTCAGAAAAATAAATAAATGTTTTGGATTTGTAGTAAATAAGGATGCTGTGGTCATGAAAATAGTGATAAATAAAACGCAGTGATAAATTAAACCGATAATTGGACTTAAAAATTAAATAATATTGTATAGAGAAAATACGGATTTTTATTTTCATTTTAATTTCTGGGTCTATCTGAATAAGTTAATTGAACCACTTATTTTTATTTGTTTGTTTTTTTTTTTTTTATAAAATGTTATTTGTTACAGAGTGTTTCGTTAATGAAAAGAATTTCTATAAAGATAGGCATGAAAGAATTGAATTATCTTTTACAGAATTTCGTAATAGATTAAAGAATAGAAGAATAATAGAAAATGGCGTTTGAATCTAATGGAGAACATATTTTTCAGTTCGTTCGAGATGCAGGATATGATGTGGATCTTCTAATCTTCTAAATTATCAAGAATCCAATCCATGTAGTATGGTATTCGAGTATAAACGGCAGGAAATCCACCTTGGCCACAATTTATGTGGCCAAAACTCACAATTCCGTATTGCACATACCTTGCGTCTGTAAAATTAAAAACTGCAGTACTTTGCAAAGGACCTCCACTGTCTCCGGCACAAGAATCGACTCCTTGTTGCCCTCCAGCGCACATCTGCTTGTAAACTATTTTCGTATTTCTTTTATAAATTTCGGCACAATCTTTATTTGGCACCGAATCTATTTTAATCATCAACAATGAATTGCTTCGTGGTTGAAGTTCGGTTCTTCCCCATCCGGTCACTATTACCTGCAAGTATTTAAAATTAATTTTCCAAATTTATTAAAGATTTAATATTATTTTTTTATAATGTTTATCGTAAATAGAATTAGTTATTATTAATGAAAATATTTATCTCTAAAATTGAAAATCTGACTCAGATATTTTTTTTTAAGAGTAAACATCATGATTTAAAACTTGAAATTCTTGAAATCCTCATAGAATGGTTACACGTATTTTAATATTAAAACTTATTTGAACCTTCTTTTTTGTTAAGGTTGCAGCAGAACCAATTGGAAGGCAAATTGGTTTTACATTCGAAAGCTGAAGATTAATATTTCTATCGACTCGTAGCAAAGCAATATCGTCTGTTAACTTTGTTCTGGAGTATTTTGGATGGAAAATTTTCTTTTCAATTCCGAATTCTTGGTATTTGTCAGCACATACAATAATTTCTCCTCTTTCATTTCTGTCACAGTCAACTTCTTTAGTGGTGTCATGATCTCCGACTCTCACTCCATGAATATTCAATAACTCAACTCCTAAAATATCGAAAGTAACAATAGTAAAAATAGCAATAATAACAGTGATAATCAACACCATAGCAATTGCTAAATCGAGAAATAGAATACAATAGGGTTTTGCAAAAAAAGGGGGGTGTCGAGACTCTAGTGTAAAAAAAAAATATTTTTATGAAAGTGTCAACTTTTCTTTTACCGTCACTAGTTACACAATGTGCAGCAGTAAGAATATAACGTTTATTGATTACAGATCCACCACATTTGAATTCAACATTTCCTGATAAAGACTTGTAAGCAATTAAAGTATTCCAAGGAAAATCCAAAACTCCAGTTTTCTTGCCGCCAAATATTTTTGGTTGATTTATTGGTCCACAAATATTAAAATCCAATAATCTGAGATTTTCATGATTTGTTACGTCTGGGGGTTGTGGAACAGATAATGGTTCATTTTCCCCATTTTCCCCACTTTCTTCACTAATCTGTAAATTTTAATTAGTTTAATTCAAATTGTTTTTGCTCGAAAAAAAAAAATAAATGAACAATAATTTTTACAATATTCTTGTAAATATATTTTTATAAAATGCTGGTTTTATTGCACAAATTAAAAATTAACATATTTAAACAAAACAAAAAAGAAAATTTAAAAAAAAGAATAGAATACCTGACCAGGGCAACAGACTTTGGGAGTTTTTCCTTCAAAACCGCAAAAAGACTTTCTTAGTAATTCAAGAGATGATTCAGGAATGGGTTTCTCTTTCAATAAGATTCCAATTAAAGGTGGACATTCCTTTAAGTTGATACATGTTCCTACTGCTTTTTTTGGTGTAATGCAGTTATCTGATTCTTCTAAAATAAAATATCGAAATTATTTGAAACAAAATATTTTTGAAAATAGCAATTTCTATAAGAATTCAAATATTAATTGAATTTTAATTCTTCATCCTGTAATTATTCTAATAAAAGAATTCCTTTCAAATAAAATTAAAAAATATAAAAGAAAAAACCAATACTGTCACTAATAAGAATTTGATCATTCAAAATGGTCAAAAATACTTTTCAAACAAAATTAATAAGATATACTCGATCGAATTAATTAATGAATTAGCAAAGTTTATAAATTAAAAGAAAACTTGAATTATTTTTTTTTTCTTTAATTAACGACAACAAAAAGTTCAGGAAAAAAGTCAAAAAGGAAAAAAATCATAAATTTTAAACATAACTTACGTGAGTGACTGTAAGAGATGAAAAAGACTATAATTAGTGAACGAAACATTGTTAAAGGATTTTGTAATTATAATGTGAGATTAGCAGTGCATCAATAGTAACAAATTATTATCTCCAATGTCTATCTCCTTGACCTTATTTTCTCAACTTTTAATTTTTCTTTTTTTTTCTAGGACGCACTGGGAATTTTTTGTTACAACTAATCAAATTCACTCGATGGAAGAAATATCTTAAACTGAAGGAAAAACGAGTTCTTACTCTCAGGATATAATTTGTGCAACAGAGACAGAAATATGTTCTCCATGAAACTAAGAGAAAGGAAAATAGATTAAAAAAATCTTCTGACGTCATTTTTTAAGGAAGCTTTTGTGCAATGGTAATTTAAGCTCCATTCAAATTTATGATGGGAATTCATTTTTTTTTTATTATTTTTTCCGTTCGTTAGCCTAGAGATTTTCATCTTTGTTTTTTTTATTCTCTCTAGTCTTTTGTATTCTTTTTGTTATTTTTATTTTCTTTCTTCTAATTTTAATTCTTCACTTTTTTGTTTTGTTTTTTCATTTGCAATTTTTATTTTTTTCTATTCTATTGTAAATGCATTTTATTTCGTTATTTATTTTTATTAATTTAAAAATTATTCACAAAAGAGATTTTACAATTTTTATCACTTAAAGAAAAAGGGAAAAATTTCAATTATTATTTATACTTTTTATTGTTGACAGTAATTTTTAAGTTGGGCATATTTGGTGAAAAAAAGTATTTTATTTGAACGCAATATTTTTACAAAGCAATTAGCATTGAATTACAAATTGATTTAATTTCTAAGAAGTGTAAATTTTAAATTCAACTTAATTTAAAAATCAATCTTCTGCAATCATAGTTTATTGGATATTGAGTTATTTATTTACAAAGTAATTGGTTTTATAAGCAAATTTTTTTTACTAAATAATTGGCTCGATCAATAATTTATTTGTTAAATAATTGATTCGATATTTATTCTATTTCAAATTGTGATCGTGAGTATTAAAAGAAAATAAATAAATTAAGAAAACATAATTTAGATCAATTTTTTTACTCTACTCTAAATAAATGATTTGATTTGTCATCGAATTGAAACAGTTGAAATTTAATTTAGTAATCAAACGAGAATCTCTTGATTATATCTTTCTCAAGGAGTAATTAAAAAAGTCAAAGGAATCAATTTAATTATAAATTTATTAATGATATGATTAAAAAATATGGGTAACTACAAATATATTAATTATACATTTCTTAATTAAATTATATAAACAATTTCCTATTAATGTTAGGGTCTCATGTTTTTCAGGATCCACGGAATAAAATCATGGACCTTCGTGTAGACACCGGGCCAACCCGCCATTCCGCATGGTGAAGGGCCGAAAGAAACGACTCCAATGGAAACCCATTTTGGTTTATCTTCATTGGCTCCTCTCGATCTAGCCATGAGAGGACCTCCGGAGTCACCTCTGCAAGAATCCTTGCCTTTCTGGCTTCCTGCACAAATCTGGCCTGCTCCAAGTTGCAATCCAGCGTTCGCGTACGTTCTAATGCAGTCAGATTTTTCCACAAGAGGAATTCTGACTTTCAGCTTGACATTAGACTCGGATCTGGTTTCCGTTTTACCCCATCCTGCAACGTCCAGCAATTGTCCGACGTTTGAATCTTGAGGGAGACAAATCGCCTTGATGAAATGTGTGAAAGGAGCGTCTCTTGCGAGTCTCAGTAAAGCGATATCATTACGTTGATCTTTCGAAGCTGGAATGTAATCTTGATGCGCGATTTGTTCCTCAATAGGAATTGTGACCAATGGATCTGCACAAGTGCGCTGAATGCAATCAACGTCTTGACTCGTGTCATATTCTCCAAGTCGGACACTCGACAAGACCCACGTTTTTGGTAAATCTTTTCCTTTCAGACAGTGAGCTGCTGTTAGTACGTAACGTTTGCTAATTAAAACGCCACCGCAAGCGGTTGTAATTCCGTTAGCTGAAATTTAATCAAATTCTTCATTAATTGTTAATCAATTTGTTATGATTAATTAAATTTAATTATTATTTTTATTTATTTATTATTATTATTATTATTTTTATGGTCAGTATCTTGTACTCACGTTTTTGGTATTCTAAAAGAGCCATCCATGGAAATTCGTCGATGTCTGTGCGTTCTCCGCCAACAATTCTTTCTTCAGTGTCGTCTCCACAATCGGAGGGGAGAAGAGGATGACTCCTGAGATTAATATTCGGATTTGAATTATCATTGTCGTTATTATCCGGCTGAGGACGAGGAGTTGGAGAAGATATTGGACAACAAACGATTGGATTGCTTCTTTCAAAACTGCATTGAGATCTTTGTAAATACTGAAGATCATCGTTTGACAAAGGTCTTTGCTGCAAAATACTTATCATTCCCGGACATTGCCGAATTCCAATGCAATTTCCTGGCTCTCGTCTTGATGTGACACAATCCTGTGCCCAAGATTCTAAAAAGAAATGGAAGCCAGTTTTTATTTTAAAATGTAAAAGAAAATAATTTTAAAAATTCAGTAGCTTTAATTAATTTTATAAACAGTTTTAATTTAAAATTTATGTAACAAATATTCATTCTAATCTACTGTAGAACTTGTTTTTAGTTCAACAACAATATTTGCAGGAAACTAAATTTTTTATACAAAAAAGATCGAAATCTTTCCTAGAAATATAAAAGCGCAGAGATACTTTATTCTGCAAAATTGGCTTTATGAGTCACTGAAGTAGTTAAATAATATTTCCTGAGAACGGCTGTGCATTTTAAATCTGGTGGGAATTGAACAAAAGTCAAGGAAAGAGAAACTCGTTAAAAATGTCTCTCACAAATTGTAAAAAATAGTCTGACTTTACTGTATTTTTTTTTCTATAAATTAAGAAAGAGAAAAAAGCACTGAACATTTATGATTATGCAAAAGCCATACAATCTGCTGATTCTGATTTAAATATTGCTATCATAGACTATGACCCTGATTCTCTTTCGCAACTTCTTTAATTACTGTTCAATGCCGTTTTTAGAAAAACCTATAAATCTTTTTAATCAAGGATTCTTATCAATTTGAAATTCTAGGCAAAAGAATATAAATTTTTATTTTTTTTAGCGTGTTTGAGGTAAAATAGAATGCCAACTTTGCAGCAAAATGAAAAAACGATTTAATATACCCCTATACTGAAATTAATTCGGGTTTTCAGAAAATTAAAAATCATATTTCTTTATTATTAAAATTATATATTTTATTAATAAAATTGTAAAACGTTTGGATATAATGGTAAAAATGAAAATTAAAGATATATAATTTAATTACTTTGTAGGAAAATGTAAATATTAAAAACTTACGGTCAATTAAAAAATTAATTAACAAAAGAGTGAACAAAATCCCTAGTCTGGTTTCCATTGTTGTTTGTTAATAAATAAATCTGGGATTAATTTAAATCTTGTTTTCATAAGTTAATTACATTTAGTTTGAACGCAACGAGTCAAAGAGTGAATTATTAACTAAAAAGATATCGATGAAGATGAAATACATATATAGTGACCAAATTCAGGGTCAACAAGATCTCCCACTTTCAATATAAGAATCTCAGAAGATAATTTGTAATGCAATTTTAGAACAATTCTTTATAATTTTTACTGTAATAAAATAAAATATAAAATTACCAAATATATGTATAATAAATTTAATGAAAATATTGAATTTCTAAATCTAATTGTTTGATTTAAATTATTTTTTGTGTGCAATTATTAAAGAAAAATATAATTTAATTAAATATTTGTTAGGCTTATATTAACGTTAATTTTATATTTCTTATAAATAATTTTAATTTTCTGTTAAAAGTTTTAAATATAAAATTATAAAGATAAATTAGTAATAAACAATTATCCATATTTACAAATTGCCTAAAATATGAATTTATTTTAAATTTGCTAAAAATATTAATGCCCTAAATTTAAAAACTGTCGATAACATTTTTACTTGATGTGAATAAATTAGTACATAAAAAAAAATCAAATGGAAAGAAAGAATCGTGGAATTTAAAATACAAGTAAAATTTACAACTTACAGCTCTTGCACGTAAATTATGATGTTCACTATTAAAAAGATTTTCAAATTAAAAAATTAGGAAAAATATAATATTATTAATTTAAATGTTTGAAAAAACAAAAACAATTTGAAACTGTGAATTGGCCTTTGGGATTCACCCTATTCAAAATCAAGATGGCGGCAATGTATGGAACGACAAAAATGACTTTTGTCAAAATTGCAAAAACTGAAAATGGTCACAATCGGGCACCCATACATTTGCCGCCATCTTGATTTTGAATTTTGAAAAAATAAAGTCCTATTCACAGCTTCCATTAGCTAAACGTGATTGGTCAGTTCCTTCTTTCTTTCTTTTAAAACCAACCAATCACAGTTTTCACCATTTCTCTTGTAATGTGTGTAAAAAAATAAACCGTTCAAGTTTCAAAAGCATTTTTATTAAAAAAAAAAATAATTGGGTGTTGGAAATAACGTTTTTTGTGTTGCTTACAATTAAATAAGAGGTTAGTTATCTTTAAATTTCAACTATAAGTCAAATGTTTTAATGAATGTTGATAAAAAGAATACAAAAACAATTTATCTTAACCTCTCCTTTTTTCATATATATATTTACACGGGAACATTACAAAAATGCGTACATTACATTTGCATTTTAAAAATTCTTATTTTATTTATAGAATTGCCAAATGATTGAAAACAAAATTTTTAAACATGCATACAGACTGTAATAATTTTTTAATTGTATATTTAATTTTTTGGTTTGAACTTTTTTAACGATGTTTCATCAAGGGTATCTGACCTACTATTCATTTTTTTTTCAATTCCTGTTTATTTAATTTTTTCGTTTAGAATTTAGCAAGTGGCTTTGGATTTAGTAATTTTTTTCCAAATCCTGAACATTATTGCTGGTTTTATTTTGTGAATGGAGATGACTTCACTTTTTATCTTACAAGGATCAATTGTAAAATGATGTTGAAAACCAATCTGTCTTTTCGGTGTTAATTTCGCTCTTTCTGCACACATTCCTGTGACATATACATCCTCCATGTGAATAATTGGAATCTTAAAAGCCTCCTGATAAAGTTTTAAAGCAACGTCAAGACTCATCAGATACGCTGAACCACATAAATAATGCGGATAAGTTTCTCTTGAGTACATATACTTTGGTGTGTACCTATTAAAAATGCATTCAATTTTTGTTAGTTAATTTAATTTTACTTATCTGCAATTTAATTTAATAGCTTTATATTCATGAGGATTTGTGTATAATTTTAACTCTTTATTTTAAAGCAATTTTTATCTTATTTATGTATGAAATGCGGAGAAAAATAAAAAAAAATGGTTAATTTGTTTATGATAGATTTAAGAATCGATTCTAGGGAAACAGACAGTGTAATATATATTATAGTGACTGAAAATAGAACGTTGAATTAAAAGCAAAATCCGTGATTGGTTTCCATGGAATCGTTTCACGTGAATTTTAAAATTGAAACATTTTTTACCATTTGTTTTTTGGATTTAATATCGGTTTACTTTTAGTATACAAGTGTCCAATAAGAGTTCCTTTACTTTCCGGTCTGGCTTTCAATACCTTGATAAGTTTTGGAATGTTGATAAACATATCGTCATCCGTTTTTAAAAGATATTTGGAGGATTTGCAATTGCTTGTGGCCCATTTTAACATTGCAAGAGACTTTAAAGTTAAATTGTTATATGAATCAATGAATCTTTCTTGAATTATGTCCTCGTATATTTCATTCTCTTGTGCCACCAGTTTCTGTAATCGAATAAATTAACAATTGAAGTTAAATATAATCATAGAACCATAATTGTAAAATACATTATTTTCTAAATATAAAGAAGAAAATTGTAAACGTACATTCAATGCCTTCTTGGCATCTTGTCCTACTAGAAATGCAACTTGAACAGTAAAATTGTAAGTTACGTCTAAATTCTCTTTATTTCCCCAAGTATTTCTGATAGCTGCTCTTGCATGCTCATTAGAAATTGAAGAACAGACGACTATAAGTAAAAATGGAGTTGAAGTACAGAGATTTGTTGGATTCAAAATTGAGGTATTCATTTCTGGATGAATGTATGTTTTTACATCTCGGGATATGTTGTATCCCCATCCTGGAACTTGTACTGAAAATTGTACTTTACTGTTAATTAGCTCTTAGGAATGTTGACTCCAAAAGTTTTTTAACAAATCTAGATTCAAAGATTACAATGTAAAAATATAGGAAAAGTTGAACAACAAAATGACTTAATATTGATTTTGGAAATATTTGAAACTTTAAACAAGATTGAAAAATTAATTGAAAGAAAAAGCTTTGTTTTAATGAAGGCCATGGAGCTGTTGAACACACCTTTTTTTAATTTAATATCACCTAGAAACTTTGGAGTTGGATCTTGAAATGCTGATTTTACAACCATAGTCTTACTTAAGTGAAGATTATTCATGGAATAATGTGTTACTGAAACGTATAAAATGCATAGAGCAATTAAAGAAATAAATCCGAAGATTAGTTGTGTTAACGAACAAATTTGGTTTTTATTCCTGCAAGATGAGTCGATTTTACTGGCTGTTGGAAGTTGAATAGGAACCACTTGCACCGTCTATTAAAAAAGAAATAATCTCAAATAATTTTGAAAATAATGTAGCTTCAAGATTAATAATGTTATGAAATTGTTTACAAAGAAATTTAATTTTGATAATATGGAATTATTATTATTATTATTATATATGTATAATTATATATAATAACGAAAATACTTTAAATATAACAACAACAGCGAATATATGAATAAAATAACGTTTCTTTTAAGTGGTATATAAAGTGGCAATTAATAAAATAATCGTTGCCAGAAGATAATTTTGTCACGCGAATATTTAATAAATTAAAAATGCTTACCTTGCCATGAATGTTCTTTTTGAAAATATGAAATTTTATGTTTTCAGTCATATTTCGAGATGAAATTTAAAAGAAACCTCCCACTAACGTTGATTTAAGAGTATATTGTGCATTTGAAAATGTAACACTGATTTGCTGAATTAAATTTGTCAATATTAGAATATTTTCGGGTTTGTACTTAGATACTGACAATGAGGAGAATGTAAATAATAAACTGTAGATGTATATATGAAATTAGTATAATGATAGTTTTGTCGTTTTCGTATATCAGTAGTGTATTTTAATTGAATTTTAGGTACTCGTCAATTATTCACTAATTGAGGTAAATGTTCCAATTAGTGTCTTACTAAAAATTACTTTGTTTCAAGATTTTCTTTCAATTAAAATTGATGTTTTCAAAATTTTCTGTTATCAACTTTTGTGTAATTTTGTATATTTATAAGCGTCTAAATATAAATTGGGGACATTTATAATTAACTAATCCTGTATACTTTTTTGAGATATTTCTCTTTTTATTTTTATTTCTTTGAAGATTATATTTTTATAAAATTATAATGTAAAATTTATTTGCTTTTGCAGGTTTTCAATTGATAATTTTGAAAAATGCCACGCAGATCAAGAAATTTGCTATTCGTAGATGACGACAATGATGACGATATGAATTTTCTTTCGCCTCCAAAGTCTCAAGGTCGAAGGAAATCTGGAAAATCTCAGACTCAAAATTATACGCAAAATGATGATGATGATGGTGATAATTTTAGTTCCTCGCAATCTAGATCTCAAAAAGGTCTCAATGAAGACGAACTTAATCGATTAATGGGACATGTTGTCAGATACATTCTCGTTTCCGATCGTTCCAGGCAGCCAATTTTGAGAACAAATATTCAGAAAAATGTGCTTAATAATTCAAAGCACTTTCGTTCCATTATGGAACTGACGAAATCTACTTTCCACCAGGTGATTATTTTATTTTTCTTTTTTCTTCATTTAAAATTCTCTTTGCATTATTGTCATAGTTATTATGTATTAACTTTATTTTAAATAGGTATTTGGTTTCAATTTGATTGATCTTGACAATGGGAAATATATTTTGGTGAACGCAATTTCTAATGATGATCATCACATTTCCTTTCCAACGGAAAAAAAACAGATGGTACTTTTGTTCCTTTGCTTGTCACATATTTTCATGAATGACCAAGTTTGTTCAGAAGGTGCTTATACAAATTGTTTCTAAGTACTCTTTTTTTTTATTCCTTATTTGTTTATTTTTAATCAAATTACTTTGATTCACAGAATCAGATTTGCTATAAAAATTTGAGAATTCAAGGTTTAAAAAGTAAAATCGTAGAAGAAGAAGAAGGACATTATTATATAATTTTATAAATTGCAGATAACTTGTTTAACTTTTTGCGAAAACTACTTATTGTGGACGGAGATAATTTTAATCACCCGTATTTTGGAGATGTGCTACATTTAATATCTGGGGTGAGATACACTAATGACGAATATTTATAAATAAATTAATTTCATTTCAACTTTATAAAAATGTAACTTTGTACAGGATTTTATTAAGCAACGTTATCTGGTTCGCTCTAAAATCGAAAACAGTGAACCTGAGAAATTTCAGTTCCAATGGGGTCCTCGAGCAGAAAAGGAACTTGATAAATTTCAAATTCTGCAGTTCGTGTCCAAGGTAAAAAGCATTGAATTGTCAACTAGATTCAATTATTTATTTTTTATCTTCATACATTGAGTATAAATACTAAAATTGCAGAAAGTATTAATTTTTTTTAGCTTCACATTTATCGTCATTTTTATACTTTTTCAGATTTACAGAGACAAACCAGTGCAAGAATGGCAGTCTCAACTTAAAAATATTGAACATCTTGGATTGGCACGCAGTAGTCTTAACTCATAGACCAAATTTCACCAACTTTCAGTATTAACTTTCAACATTCGTTAAAAGAAAACTTATTCATAAGTTTAGTTAGCAACGGTGTTGATATATTATTGTGTTTATTTAATAGTTTCTTTTTCATATCTGGCAAAAAATGTTTCTGATAGAGAGCCAATTGTCCCTGAATGCAGCCATAAAACTGTGAAGAAAGATTAGGTCCGAGTGTGGTCTCCAGGTTCAATGGGTCAGGGATTTAAATCTTTTTGTTACTTTAAAATGGATTCAGAACTACAAATCTTTCCAATTGTTGCATAACTTTAAAATTCAAGAGAGTTTCTTTAAATTTAACAAAAGCAGTAAAAGTATCCTATTTCAGTGGTTTGATTTTATTAAAAAGAAAAGAAGAATGCTTTTTAAAAAAATAAGATTATAGAATAAGAAAATTATTATTTTTTTATATAAATTCTAAAAAATAAATTCTATTCTATTACAATGTTGTTTCTCTTTCGTTTTTCTTTCTATTAAAGATTTAAAGCGATAGATTTAAATGATTAGATTTAATACACGAAGAAAGAAAGAAAAAAAAGAAAAAAAATTGGATAGGAAAAATTTTGTAAAACAAAAGGATTTTGCAGAAAGGATGTCAATTGTAAGTGGATCAAGATTTAATGAATTTGATAAGCTGTAATCCGTTTGATTGAAGTGAATGGGATATTTGGATGAACGAACGGATGACCCCGTCTGCACGCAATTCACTCAACTCCCTCCAGACTATATTTGTGGGTGGTCCCGGTCACGGCGCAGCCACCAAACACTATACCTTTCGCGAATCTGTGTCACGCCGGGTATTGGGGTGCAGGGTGCAACCCCACGCATTCCGGCGACCAGTGCACTTCCACGGCTCATGAGGGCTTACCACATTCAGGCAATTCACGTCTTCATCAGACTTTCAGTTTTTCTCCATTTCGCCGCCTTCTTTCAAATCTCCTCAATTTTCACCAAATTAGTGACCATCTCCAGTGATGCTCTCTCTTTTTCAAATCCTAATCCTCAAAGGAAACATTCCTTAAAAATTCATCTGGCCATCAGTCATTAACTGAGGTATTATTATTTTCAATTTACAAATTTAATCATAAAATTATTAATCACCAAAAAAGGTAAAAGTAAAATAAAATGTATGGTAGAAAGTTGTAGATCGGTCAAGAAATTTACTTTTCGTCCGTTAAAAAAGTAGTATTCTAAACAAAACATTGCAAATAAATAAACGAATTGCAAATTACAACAATAAATTACAAATAAATTTATATTGCAGTGTTTAAAAAATTTCCATAGCTTCATAGGAAGTCGTAGGAAGAAATATCAAATCATACAAAATAAATCAAAACCAATCAAAACAATTTTTATCAACTCTAGTGTGTCTTCTTTAATCACCATCAAAGACATTCTCTTTAGTCTTAAATTAAAAAGAAACTTCATTTCACTCCCAACATTTTCTCTCACTTACCATTTTCAAATAAATATTATCTTAGCTTCTAAATGTTCACTTTTCAGTTTGAATTCTTAAACAAAATATCGAATAAAAAATAATTTGCACTATTATTACTGTGAAAGGAATTGATGTTTTTTAATTCAAATTGAATTAATTCAACTTCAAATTTAATTATTATTATTATTTTCAGCTCGTTTGAAAAGTTCATAATCAGTTGTTTCCTGCTATAAGAACATATTTAATTGACAACAATTTAATTGTTGAAATTTTATTTTAGTTTAAATTTGGGACCAAGATGTTCAACTTGTATCAAAATTTTAGTAAAAATAAGGAAGATTACGAGTATCATAGGGAAACGGAAGTAACGGGTCATGACAGATTTTGCCAAGAAAGACCAGGAACTCGTAAAAAGCGGAAAAATGTGGGAAGAAGGACTCAAAGTGCTATCGAATTGGATTCTGGAGCAATAGTAACTGCCAGAGGTGTTCTTCAGAGAGGAAGAAGTGCCAGCATTGAAGAAGAAGAAGAAGAAGAAGAAGAAGACGAAGAAAAAACTTATCCACTGACCAATAAAATTGACAGCCTTGCCAAAATTCTTTTCAACCGAGTTTCTTCCACTAGAAGAGAAGAAGTTAGGTAAAATGCGTCAATTTGAATAATAATTTTTGTTTTCCTTGATGCTCTAAAAACAACGAATTTACGAGTTTTGAAACAAAGATTTGCATTATGTATTTTTGAAAAACAACTTTAGAATTTAAAAAGTAACTTTAGGATTAGAATGAAGATGAAGATAAATCTCTATTCACCTAGAATAAATTCAGAAAAAATAAAATTGTTCTCAATAGTAAGAAAGCAGCACGAAAATTAAAATAACAGCGAAATGAACTCTAGTCTTTTTCGCTATCTAGACTTTAAATTTAAAGTAAAAGAAACTTTATTTTAGGTGTAAACTAGAATTTGTAGATTAACCTCGGGCTATAAAAAACCTTTTCGTGGAAATAAAGCTCGCGAAAAGAGAAGCAGAAAAATTTGTGCATTATTTGCTCAAGAGAAATGAGCTCCCGAGATTTCTGTCGGTTAAGCGGAGCTTCTGTCCAATTTATCTTCTTGAGTGAAATATTTGCAGTCTGAGGTCAGTGTAGATTACGAAAGAAATTCGCAGAAACTCGAGAAATTCTTTCTTCGTGAACTTAATCCGTCTACACGGGTCGAGAACCGATTTAACACCCCCAAGAGAAAAGAATTCTCCGTTTCGAGTTGTTAATAATAAATGATATGACAAGTTTGCAACTGATTTGCAAAAATTTGTTTGAAATAGAAAATTAAAATCTATGGAACTAAAATAATTATGGAAAATTTAGCAAACTAGAAAGTTTATGAAGAAATTAAATAATCTTTTGAAAAGCAAGAAAAGGAATTAAACAAAAATTTATATCTCTAACAAATATGGGGAAATAATTAAGAAATAGGGCCATACATACATGATTTTATTATACATTAAAAAAGTTTAAATGAATTTTGAATGTCCGAGTTTTCGTTAAGAAATTAAAAGTTGTAGCAATTTTTTAAAATCATTATTCAATTTTGTGTTTTACTAATTAATTATTATACATTTAAATTATTAAGTGATTGTTAATTTCAATGATAAAGTGATTATTAATAATTAATTTAGAAACGGAAAGCATCAATACACTGCCTTGGGAAACGGACCTTCCGGTTGTGATGAAGTTGGAGAATGCGTGGAAATGGAAAAGCGATCGAGAGATCGTGCCCTATCGATTTGTACCACTTACATTCACGGAACCTCTCGTTACAACTTACTAAAACAGCTCAACAATATCGGTATTGTAAAATCAATTTTATTGAGCTCTATGTCTATAAATGTGAAGAGACATTGCCCTGGATTACTTGCTTCGAGAACAAAAATAATACACTAAGAATATTAGATTCCTGTTCCGAAAAAGGATTTAGTTTCATTCTAATTTAATACAAAATTGGAAAGAAGGGTTTATTCAAGTCTTAAATATAAAAAAACTTTATAATCAAGTCTTAAATAATAATTAATATTGATTTATATCATTAGAATTATAATTTATACTATACAGATTAATATTATAAAGGTAATAAACTCTAAAAAATAAATAAAAATAATAATAAAATAATAAACTCTTTTTTTTCTAACTTTTAGAAATAGAATTACTAATTTTTCAATTGTTTCTGTTTAGGTTCCCGACTAGACAAGCATTGGTTTTTAGTAAAGGACACTTCTTTGAAAACGGATCGAATTTTAACTCTGTCTCCTCTCAGCAAAAATTGCCCTCTAGAAATCACTGCTTCAACAAAGGACGTTTTAAACAATCTTTTTCTTGTTCTGCAACATCCCTACATTTCTCCAGTTTTGGACCTGGAATTTATCGAATATGAGGGCATGAATTATACGATTCTCATTCAACCAATTAACCATGGGAGTCTCAAGGATTTGATTTACGGGGTATTTAATAAGTCGCTATAAAATTCACATCTTTATGTATTTTCGGATTAATACTTGTATGCATGAAACCTATGAAACTCTATTTTATTCCAGATTGGAAGAAACTGTTGGAACGAAGATTGGGGTCAAAAATATGCAGCTCGAGGCAAAGGTCTTCCTTTACCCCAAATACAACAAATGGGTCGGCAAATTCTCGAGGCTCTCGTTTTCTTGAAAGAAAGAGGATTTCCTATCGTGACTCATTTACATTCTGGAAATGTAGTCGTTCAAAATGGAGTTGCTCGCCTTGCGGGCTTGGAAAATACTCTTCTAGGCTTCACCAGTCGTTTACAACCAATTACTTCGCAACACAACTCAATGGACACTATTTGCTTCGGTATGCCATAAAATTGCGCAATTGACGAAGAGAAAAAGTTATTATAAACATTATTATTACATCATTGTTGTTATTAAAAATAATTTTCAATTATTCCTAGGTCACATGTTGTTTGAAATGTGTACAGGATACGAATTATGTTCCTTTAAACCTTCATCAGTACACTCGACAGATATTCAAAAATATCCCCAAGTGAGAAAATACAAATTTAAATACTTTTAAGAATTAATTAACGCAATTTATTAACTGGTTTAATTTTACTTTCAGGTGAGTCAATTTTTGAGATATCTGTTTGAAGGACCTCAACATCCAAGTGTAGAGGAATTATTATTTCACGATCTTTTTAGAAATATCGATCTTCGAGAAATGCGAAGTGCTCCAGTCACAGTAAGACGATTTTTACTTTATTTTTAATTTAAAAAGAAAGTGTAAAGTAGAAAAATCAAGTATAAACGTAAATCTTAAATGCAAATTATCACATTTTTCCGTTAATTCTAATTTTTGATGACATTTTTTCATCAACAACGATTGATATAGTAGATTTAAATGAAAATTATTCCTTTTCAGATATTTCGTCCAACTTTGACACCTATTGTCAATTTACTTGACGGCATTAAAAGATCAAATTCCACTACACGGTACTTTTTAAAAATTACTTTTCACTAAAAAGAACTCTTTATATTCAAAACTTTTGTAAAAATTGTATCCTAACAAGTTATCCCAAGTTTTCCTTTTATTTTATGGAATTTTGTTATTTTGCATGCTTAGCAGACATAGGCATAAGTCAAGATCATCATATGAAGTATTTGTAACTCGCAGATATTGGTAAATGATTACAAAAGTGAATTTCAAACATTTTCTTATTAAAATTGTATCCTTGAAAAATTTAAAAATATCTACGGTATCCGTAGAAAAGTCTTTCTATATAATAAAAAGTTTTTCTTTTTCAGAATATCCTTGGATAGTGATATGATTTCATTAAAAAGTCCTGAAACAGAATTAAACAAAGATTCGTTGATTGCTCAAATTTACGACGAGCTATCAAATAGTATTTAATCTGGGAACAATTTTCTTCTGCTTGTACTTCTTTACCTCTCTATACACGCCAACATGTATAAATTCTCTAAAACTCAAAAAGATTATTTATATATATATTATATTATAAAAAAAGAAATATATATATATATATATATATATATACAATATACTATATATAGTATATAAATTTACTCTATTCATAACTTTATAAAACGTCCTGAAATTATAATATACATGAATAAATAAATCTTTATCTGTAAGTCTATAATTTTTATTTTTTAAAAAAATCTCCATTTTACAAAAGACATCGAATATTCAATATTCGGCTAAGAGCTACGTTGAAAAACATTCAAAATTCAAGAACATTTATTTTACTCGACAATCACAATTTTTATTAGATGTGTATAAAATTACGCTTACAAATTGCCAAACTCTATTTTAACATTAACTTTTTGCAATGCTGTAAAAATAAAAATCCAAATTTAGCGACCATCTAAACAGCACATTGTAAAATCAAATAACTTTCACGCGACAAGATGTTGTCCGAAACTCAACACATTTTATTTTATAAATTAAATGTCAAATTGAAGGGATAATTTACAACGAAATGAAACAATTTCGTTGGCGAATTTTGTGGATTTAACGCTAGTGAATTTAAGACCTGAGTTCACATACTCACGGTTTCAATCCCCTGTTCAAGAATTAATTATTTTTTAAAGGCTATCAAGCACCAGGTTCAAGTTCACTGGCTGGCGTATCAGGTTCTTCGTCATTGTAAATATTCTCAGCCATTTGCCACACTTGCATTATGTTATCCTCAGAGACAGAACAAATGACCCATGGCTCGTTTGGATTCCAGGAGAAGTCACTAATTTTCGCTGTGTGTCCGCCGTGGATAAACTGAAACGAAAATTGATAAAATTATTAATTAAAACTCCAGATGAAAAGAGAATAGTATTTCATTTATTTTAAAATAAAAATTAACCAAATTGTAAAGAGATGCATTTTCAGAAAAAGTAAAGTATAAGTGAGATATTCTTAATATTTTTTGAAACTGAATTTGAATACTCACGAGTAATTCAGGGGGACCATCCTCGGCATCTTCGCTAGATTGCTCCTCACCAATCTTGCTAAGATCCCAGACATGCAAACGTCTATCGGTACCACTGCTTGCCAAAATGGTTTCATTATGCGGGGACCATTGAACTTGGAAAATTTCGTCCTTGTGAGACTCGAAGGAATGTAATTTTAATTTCAAGTTTCGTAAATCCCACAAAGCCACAGTTTTATCAGCGCTGCCAGTTGCTAGAATAAATTCTGAATACGGATTAAAACTCAAACAGTTTACTTCAGCAGTGTGAGCATCGACCGTATGACTTGGCTTACTAACATTGTTACACCTGCAAAATTAAAATACAAAATTAAATTTTCGAATATTCAAACCTATTCAATAAGTGTATTTTCAAAATAAAATTATAATATACAAACTGCTTTATTATTTTCAAATCATATCATAGAGTTCAATTAAAAGGAAATATTTACAATGTAAACAAACGGCATTCAAAACAGAACTTGCGTTTATTGATTTAATTTAAAGTGAATGAAAAATGAAAATATTCAGTAAATTTGGTAAGTCATGAAAGTACCTAGTATCCCAAATCATGAGTTTTTGGTCATCGGCGACGGATCCAAAAAGAGATTCATGTAAGAGATGCCAAGCGACATCTTCAACGACTGCTGTATGTCCAGTAAAAATGGTTTTTGCGTCAATAACTCGATTTTCCTTTGGAGTAGCATTAATATCCCATAAGCAAATTGTATGATCGTCGGAAGCACTTAACAAATAACCATTTAAATTTGGATTCCAAGATAGTCCATAACCTTCTTTTTGATGTCCTCGCAACCTAATTCAGTCCAAAAAGCAATAACAATCAATTAATATCAAATTAAGATTAATAATGTTCAAAATATGATTAGTTATTCTTTTTGTTAAAGATGAGACAAATGATGAATTTTTATTTTTACCTAAGATCCGGATGACATTCTCCGTTAGGATCGGGTTTGCTAGGATGTTTGGTGTAATCAAAGACGAGAACATCACTGGAGGGTGTTTTAGTAGCGATAACGCAAGGATTTTGTGGCATGTATCTCGCTCTGTTGACCTCTCCCTCGTGGTTTATTTTGATTTCGATTTCAATTTTTCCACTCACAGAACCAAAGCCACCAAATTCGCCTTTTTCGTTATCATAATGTGATGCGTCGAATTGAGCATCTTCGTTGGGCAACTGGACACTAGCAATTAGAAGATGATTTTGTTCATCTGAGGTATGCGTACCAAGAATTAGCCGATGCACAGAATAATCTTTTCCTTCTGGTCTCGTAACATCAGGTAACCATTGGGCTGTTAAGGATGGCCACTCCAAAGCGTGTGTCATCACCAAGTCGTACAAAAACGGTGTGTTCTTCTTCCATATTTTATATTCTTCGTTAATGACACGTTCTTCAACAGCGTCATCAAAAGTTTCTGTAATTCATTACGTACATGTATATATGTATATATATATATATATCCCGAATATCGCTCCATTTCACAAAAAAGAACATGTTGATGAAAAAATTTATGTTTACTATTCTTCAAAACGATCTACTCGTCATTTGAAGAAAACCGTTGAGAAACTTTTGCTACGATGATTACATCAAATATATTACAGGCCCTTAACAATACACGAAATCTGACATTTTAAATGTATATGCAAATTATCAGAAGGGAAAAAAGCCACAACTGTAACCTACAATTGTTAAGCAAATGTAATTTAATTAGGAAGCTTTCAGTCGAAAACACAACAAATATATTGCAATACTTTACTGAAAATAAATCTATTATTCCAAGAATAGTTTAAATATAACATTTAAATTGAAATATCGTCAAAAAAATTTGGGGAACAAATTACGAGGCAATGGGTAACGATAATTTGTAATAATATATGATGAATGAATAAAAGCACCTGAACTGAAAGCAAAAGTGTTATTTCTCCATTCACAAGGTCTTTAATTGGTAAAATAAATGACAAAAGGACGTTTAAAGGAGAAAGGAAGCTTCATTGTTTATTATTGGGGAAAATGACGCGTGGGATGCAATATTGTCAAGTGAATAATTGACATGGAAAATTGTAATTGTTGCAATGTAGGTTTGATACTTACCTCCGTCTTTATCACCCATTTCTCTTTTTGTTGAGTAGGAGTTGTTAAAGTAGTTAATATTCAGCTGTCGAATATATTCTGCCCGCCAAAAAGAAATTTCAGAAGACAAAACCCATCAGACCGGCGCGCGATACAATAATCATAAAAATCAAAATGCCGCATTTTCAAAAAAGTGAGAAAAATCTGACTTTTGATTGGCTGTTGCGAATGGTATCAAAACTTGTCCAAGATTCAAAAAAAGAAAAAATGGTAACTATGAAGTCCAATTAATTTTAAAAATGCGTTGCTAAATTAACTTTTCAGGTAAATGTGTAGTATTACCAATTTCTAAAAAAAGTATTTTCTCTTTTGTTATTTATTTTCAATTTCGAACTTGTCCCAATTACGATGACCTTGATGTCCGAATTTCATGGTCAACATTTCTAAAGAGAAAGTAACTATACGATGACCTTTACGAGTCATCACTTTCACCTTGAAAAATAGAATTTTTAAAATGTTTTTTAGACAAAAACGTAGCTTAAAACTGTCATTCTCATCAAGTAGTCGCAAAAGTATTTGAATGACATTCATGACATTTAGTAATCAGTTTTTTTATTAATACTGTCAACCCTGTCAACTCGAGGTTTTATAGGTTATCTCTAAAAGTAATTTTATTCGATCATATAGAGCTGTTAGTAAAAATAAAAAAAACGAGTGATAAGAAAATAGCACGTGTCCACGTTTTAAACTGTGTTTGAATTCAGTAGTGACGAATGTTTCTAAAATTTATACGAGAAAGCAAAAGTAATTTTTGAGGTTAGTTGACATGCATCAACTTTTTATTGTTATTGTTTACATGTAAATAATGTCTTTATCTTCATTTGTTTTATGAAAATTAATTTCATGCATTTGTTGAATTCTTAAGCTGATTTAAAATTATTTCTAATAGTTTTGGGAATATTGTAGTTTTTAATATTTTCTTTGTGACAGAAACTATAAATTCGTATGAATTACATTATGTATATAAGTAATATGTTATATTTATTAAATTAATGATTTTCTTTTCATTATCAGGGCAGTTTTTAATTTTGTAAATCTATAAAGATAAAGAATTTCTGATAAATAATAGATAATTTTTTTATTACATAATTTTTAATTATGACATTTTTCAAGTCGTTGCAACATTCCTATGCAAATGTGTTTTGATAGAATTTCCCAAATCATTTCAGTATTCAATTTAATGTTCTGTGGATTTTGTAATTACGTTATTCTTATGTACGTAACATTGCATTAAAATTATTATTATTTTTCATGTAATATTTTAATGGAAACTATATTTAAGGGGAACAATTTTTATTTAAAAATTAAAAGTTTGCATTTGAATATTATAGAAATGGATTTATTAAAATAGTAGATAATTGTTTACAGGTTTTGGAAAATTAATAATGTTAATAATATCAAGAAGATTCTTAAAAAATGTTGCTATTGGTAGTATCAGTTTGGGGACTTTTGCATCTTTAAGAGCAAACGAATATGATTTCGGATCAATTGGCATCGTCAGATTAGGAAGAGCTGCAGTTACAGTTTTTGTAATAGGCAATTATTATCAGCAACATTTTTACAAAGCCAAAGTTCCCAAAGGTTCTGCGGAATACGATAATTTAAAATCCGAAGCACACAAATTTGGTGCCCAAAAACTCTTGGAACTTTGCTGCGCTAATAAAGGAGTTTACATTAAGGTAAAAATGTTAATTACCTATTAACTCTTTTGTTTAAATATATTTTATTTAAAATTGAGATAATAATGGTGATTTTGTCTGTATTTAGGTTGGGCAACATATTGGTGCTTTGGATTATCTTCTACCTCAAGAATATGTTACCAAATTGCGAATTTTGCACAGTGCAGCACCTCAATCTTCTTTCAGTGACGTTCTTACAGTGATTAAAGAAGATTTTAAGGAGGACCCGTACGAAATATTCAATTCAATAGAAAGTCAACCGCTAGGAACAGCAAGTCTTGCCCAAGTTCATAAAGCTGTCCTCAAAGATGGAAGTTCTGTGGCTGTAAAAGTACAACATCGTTCAGTAAAGACGAACGCCTACGTTGATGTTAAGACAATGGCAGCTCTCGTGAAAATTACATCCTGGATCTTCCCTGATTTCAAATTTGACTGGCTCGTAGAGGAGACAAAAAAAAATATTCCTCGTGAACTGGACTTTACGCAGGAAGGCAGAAATGCTGAAAAGTTGCAAAATCTCTTCAAAGAGTACCACTGGCTTAAGGTATAAACATTTATTCATTTAGATGGTTATTTTTACTATGCTATTTTACAATTAGAGTTTTTATTTGGTATCGAGAAATTGATTTTTAATTTCCAATTTATTTACAATCAATTACAAGGTGCCAAAAATTTATTGGAACGTTTCCTCGTCTCGAGTTTTGACAATGGAATTTATGGAGGGAGGACAAGTAAATGATGTGCCTTACTTGCGGAAAAATGGCTTGAATTTTTACGAAGTCGCCAATAAACTAGGTCGTCTGTACAGTCACATGATTTTTATAACCGGCTTTGTTCACTCTGATCCTCACCCTGGAAATATTCTCGTCAGGAAGAAAGGAAATGAAGCAGAAATTGTACTTCTTGATCATGGACTATACGCAGAATTGACCAATGAATTTCGCTGGTCGTATTCGAAGCTTTGGTTAGCAATTCTTAATGGAGACAAGGTATGATTTAGAATAATAATTTAGAATACAACATTTTTCAAAATATTTACATAAATTTGTGCATAAATATTTTAAAAAATTATCTTTAAATTGAAATTATTTGCATACACCAGGATGCTATGAAAGTGCACTGTACAAAACTGGGAGTTGGAGACATGTATGGACTTTTCTCCTGCATGGTTTCAGGAAGATCTTGGGACACAATAATGCACGGACTTCAAAAGAAAAAGTATTCCACAACTGAGAAGGAACTTTTCCAGAAACAGATTCCAAATTTACTTCCTCAGATTAGTCACGTTCTCCAGCAAGTCGACAGACAAATGCTTCTAATTCTGAAAACGAACGATCTCATTCGTTGCATTGAATATTCTTTGAATACTCAATCAAGAATGAATGCATTCATGGAGATGTCCAAGTGTTGTGTCAAATCTGTTTACGGGGAGAAACTCAAATTTTGCAACTCTAATTGGTCAAAATGGAAGATTACCATTTCCGAGCAATGGACGCTTTTGAAAATTTCCCTTTATTATGCTTATTTAGGAATGTTAAATTTCAATATTTTAAAAAGTGTGGAATCTCTTAAAAACAAGGATTTTTACCCTATTTAATGTAAATCGGTATTAGGGAATATTTAAATTACTAAATTATTTACTGAAACAACAAATGTGAACAATTATTTTTCTACATTAGATATTTTTTATCAATTTAATTTTGTTACTAAAATTGTGGTGTATTTTATCTTGTTTTCACAACATGTGGATACATTTTTTTAACAAGTTGAAAATACCTCGAATGCTTATTTTGTATGTACAATGAATGAAAGGATAGCAGCTTTTAAATAGTTTTTTTGTATTGAATGCATTTTGTAAAATTAAGTTGTATAGAATAGCACAATAGTCAAGTTTTGTGCCATAAATATAAAATTTGTTAAAGGAACGGGTTGAATAGACAAACGAAAAATCTATTTTCAACATACAATGTAAATATTTCAAAAATATTTGTACACTGAATTAGGAAATGTACAGAACGGAAATCTATTTTAAATCGTTAATTTAAATAAATACTGTTGACACATATTTTATTCTCTGGTAGTTTGTTTGCAAAATTATCAACCTACTCATGTTTTCAATGAATTTTTCAACGTTGATATTATTCCAATGACTCTTTTTAATGATTATTAGAAATTTTTTTTCTTTATATTATAATTAAATCGAAACCAAAAGTTTCGACATATAAGGACCATCAAGTTCATATCCCATTTTTCGATAATAATTTCTTGTTCCAACTCCTGAAAAGAATCCATTAATAAAGTAGCTATTACTTTTCTATGTAGTTTGAAAAATCGAAAAATAAAGTTTAGTAAAAAGTCATACCTGATATAACAGCTATTTTATGAGATCTGTGCTCAACTCTTGCAATTCTTTCCGCTTCTTCCATCAAAAGCATTCCAAAACCTTGATGCTGAAATTTAGTCGGATCACGAGCATTTACTGGAACGACACTTCCGTAAACGTGTAATTCTCTTACGATAGAACACTTATCTTTTAACTCTGGCCTAAAATAAAAGTTTCCATACAATTAGTTTTCTAAAACAAATTAATGCTATATGATTGATTTTATTCTATTCTTTTTTTTACTTTTATTTTCTTTCTATTTCTTCTTTCAACTATAAAAATTGAAAAGCAAACCTAAAAGTTTCGTTGGAACATTTTCGAAGTCTCAATAGACCGACTAAAATATCTTTAGTTGGATCTTCATAAGAAAGAAAAGTTTCCCATCCATTATTGGCAACATAATCTCTTCGAATAAGTTCCACTTCATAAGGTTGCACTTTATTATGAATTTCCTGAATTCCAACCTCTCGAGTACGCACGTCTCGACAATCTGTTCCAAAATCTTTCATTCTCGCAAGTGCCAATTCTCTCAAATTGCCGTGCTCAACGCCAGAACTGTGAATTTAATGTATATATAATTATAATTTAATGAATTATTTCTTTTATTTAGAAAATCCATAAGAATAGAAAATTACCTGACCAAAGGCATCGGAATGTCTCGTTGAACTCGATAAACACGAGTCCAAGGAGGAATCAAAGCAAGAATACGAGCTATCAAGTCGACAAGAACACTTGGAGGATAACTTTTATATCTTCCAGTTTTCCACAATTCGTATAAACCCGTACCTCGAATCACCAAAGTGGGATAAATTTTTAAACCATCAGCTCTAAATGCGGGATTCGCGAAAAATTCCTGTGATTAAAAAACAAAAATTCGCGTTATCAAAGAAACAATGAGATATTAAATTGTGGAAATCATTTCTTAAATATTTTTAAAACTTTTGAAAAACATAATTGTTAAAAAATACGCATTCTTTAGAATGTTTTAGAATTTTATACGTTTAAGTTTTGAAATATAGTTTGAATACAACTTACAATAAATTGTTCAATGTCCCTTTCAATGTCAACATTCGGCAAATCTGGCATCATGTGAGCGATAACTTTAAATCCTGCGTCTTTAGAAAGGTGAAAACTCTCGCAAACTGCTCTGACAGTGTGTCCTCTATTTGAATCCCGAGCAACGTCTTCATAAACAGATTGTACTCCAATCTCTAAACGCGTACAACTATTACCAAACATCATTAAAACTTGATATGAACTTGAGCAACAAAAATTTACTTTTTACGATAAATTTGAGTAAAAACAGTGCAAATTTTTGGTTAAAATGTAAATAAAGAATAAAACAATTTAAGTTCAATTGATAAAATGAAAAGTAGAACTTATAGCTTGGCATTTGCTAGAAAATAAATTTTTTTGTTAAAATTGATCAAGTTTCAAAGTACGTGATTTTACCCGTAATTCAACATGTCCGACAAATGTTTTTTGAGACAGTAATCAGGTCTAGTTTCTATTGTGATTCCTATACACTTGGTTCGACTGCGTTCTGAATATTTAACAGCCTCTGCGACATTGTTGCTCACGTGCCCCGACAGAGCGTCATGTAAATTTCTGATAAAATAATCCCTGTAGTCTTCAGGTAAGGACATAAAAGTTCCGCCCATGACTATAAACTCCACTTTGTCCACGCTATGTCCTAACTGTTTTAGCTAAATTCAAAAACGGATAATCAGCTTAGTTTCAGTAGAATAAGAAAAGTCATTTTTAAATCTGACATTCTTACTTGTTCAACCCGGTGCCTTGTTTGTAAAAAAGGATTGTATCTAGCACGAATAGCTCTCATTGACGTTGGTTCGTATCCTGTATAGGATTGTGTCGAATATTCGAAATCTGAATCCGGACCACCCGGACAATACACACAAATATTCCCTGTCATATTTATATGAGGACATCTGTGTGGTTTACACATTACAGCCACGACTGCTATCTGTAAATAAAAATAAAAACATGGAGTAAACAAAGTCTACGCAATTTTTAAAAAAGTATTTCAAATTTTAAATAAATTTAATTGATTTAAATTTTAGGAATATAATTTTTAAGAAATCATCAATTAAAAGATTGATTTATAATTAAATTACTTACACCACTGGCCGTTCTCACAGGCTTTGCTTTTAATTTTGGTAAAAGAATTTTTTTAACATCTGCAGGAACAGCGGCTATGATTTCAACAAGTCTTGGAGAACTGTCTAATCCATATTTTGAAGATATCCGGGTTTTTAATTTGTTTAAATCTACATCTCGTTGTTGCTCATGGGCAAGTAACAATTCATGAATTATTTCACCTATTGTCAGCATATGACGCTCTGCCTTGCTTTCAGCAAATTCTAAATAATTTAACAATAATTCCAATATAATTTATGTAATTTCCGAGCTTGTTAATGTAAACAAATTAAATATAAAAATATAGTATAAAAAAGAAAGACATTTTTCACGCTATATTACATTATGTTAATTTTACTAAATATACTGACAATTGTGGATTTCCAGAAATTTTAATAATTTTTAAAATTAAGTGATAGCAAATATAGCATACAATGTTTATAAATAAATGTAGTTTTTTGGTTTTTTAAAAGTCAAAAGTGGTTATGTTTATTTACGCATTTTGGAATGACAATACATGAAACTTGTACATGCATATAGATATTGTTAATATAATATTACGTTAATTAAAATAAATTTCTGTGTACCTTTTGATTTCTTCACCATGATTACAATTAAAATTATCGAAAATAAATAATAAACTCAACACATGGTTTTATGTATAGTATACATATACAGTTAATTCTACTCATTAATCCGCCATTTTGAAAATCACAGAAAGGAAGGGTGATAGATTTTACAGTGACGTCAACCTGCCCACCGCGCGGTAACTTCCTGTAGATTTTTATTTTACCGACACATATATATGTAGAAAAATTAAATGATATTTATATATCTATATGTATGTCGGTAAAATAAAAATCTACAGGAAGTTACCGGGTGGTGGGCAGGTTGACGTCACTTTAAAATACTCTATAGTGAATAAACCTTAATTTTTACGTATGGATTGTACTTTAGCAGGCAGTTGATTGCGCATGTGAGTTGAGCTTTAATAATTTGACGTTTCGTTTAAAGACTCAAAATCTGTGATAAGTTATTAATAATTGAAACAAAGTCAATATTTTAATTACTGTAAATTGTTGTTTATTGTTAACTAATAATCTCATAATGTCACAGAGTCAAGTAAAAGTAATACTCTGTAAAAGCTTTTCCAGTGAAAATGAAACTGTTGACAATTACAAACAAATATTTGAAAAAGCTGGTTATGATTTTGAATATTTGCCAACTATTTGTTTTACATTTGTCAATCAAAAGGAATTGGAAAAAGACCTTTTCCAACCAGATTCTTTTTCGGGTAATGTAACAACACTTTGTCAGTATTTTACATAAAAAAATGTACATGCGTTTATTTATTATCAACTTCGAATTATCAAATTGCAGGAATTATAATGACAAGTCCTCGTTCTGTAGAGGCAGTAAAGTTAATCGCGAAGGAGAATCCTGTTATATTAGAAAAATGGAAAGAATTGCCAATATACTGTGTTGGTCCATCAACTGAAAATTTAGCAAAAACTTGCTTACACTTGTCCAGTTGTTTTGGTTCTGAATGTGGTAATGCCGAGAATCTTGCAAAATTAATTTTAACAGATGCACTATGTAAGGAAAAACCTTTGCTTTATCCTTGTAGTCAAATTTCAAGAGATACCATTGAAAGTCTTTTAACAAAAAATGAATATAAAGTTAAAAAAGTAATTTCATATAAAACAGTGCCTTGTGAAAATCTAAACGAAAATTTGGAACGAATATTGAAAATAATTCCACAAATAGTTATTTTCTTTAGTCCCTCAGTTGTAGAAAACTTATTATTAGCTTTAGACAAAAGAGCTACAATTTTGAAAGAAACAAAGATTATTGCTATCGGCCCAGTAACAGCGCATTCTTTGACAAACGCTGGCATTACTGTAGATGCGATTTCTGATAAACCAGAACCGGAAACACTATTAAAAACAGTTATTGAATTAATGAACAAAGGCAAGTTGTAAAATGGTAATTAGGAATCGTAACTTTTACAAAAGAGAATATATTTTTGTTGTATTTAATATAACTGTACATACATTTAATAAAAGTATTTTGTTAATGCAAATTTAAATAACTGCTTTTGTTGTCCTCTTGCTTAAAGTTTTTTAATATTATTAAACATTACATGATATATGTATAATCATGTGTTGTATAATAACTTTTTATTTATAAACTTTCAATAATTGAATATTAATATCAATGAACATTAAACTACTACATACATTTAAATGTTTATTTATTGTATCCTTATATCTTAATAGCATTTTCTCATCAGTCTTGAAAAATAGTAGAATTGTTTAAATGTTTAGCACTTTTAATTAACACACTTTGATTATAAGTGGAAGTATCAGAAAAATATTTGCTTTATTTGAAAGCACATTATAAAAATCACTAAAATTATATACTATGACTATTCATTTTGTGCAATAAGTACCATCATATAAACTCCTAATAATAAAGCAATAACTTCCTTAACGGATTGCCAGAACTTTGTATCTGACAATAATTCAGGAATCACAGAAACTGTTGCTATGTAAATAAAACCACCAGCTGTAAATGGCAAGATCCACAGTGTTGCAAAATCACCTAAAACAAATAAAAATTAAAGATACGTATAATAAATAATTTTTATGAAATTAATTTGTCAATTCACAAATTTTTAAAAAAGCAATGACATTAAAACATACCCATTCCTTCGACTAGTAATGAAATATAAGTTCCTAATAAAGCACCGAGAGCAGTTGGCAACTGCAATAATATTGCCTGGAAATAAATGGAGATAAAAAATATTGCAATTATTCATTGTCCATGTATATATATATCAATGGGAGAAAAATATTTTATAGATATACAATTGTAAAATGTACCTTCTTTTTACTGCAGCCACTTTGCACTAAAATTGCAAAATCACCAATTTCGTGAGGCACTTCATGCAGTAAGATTGTAAACGTAGTAACGTATCCAATACTTTCTCCTGCTAAATAACTAGCACCAATAGCCAAACCGTCTGTGAAATTATGTAAAAAGTCTGCTGCTAGATTCAGGTATCCAGCAATACTTATATCTGGTGGATTATGGGAATGTGCATGTGTATGTTCACCATCACCCTTTAGTATGCGTACTAATTTTTCTACAACTAAGAATGTAACAATTCCTAACAAAACGCATAATCCTACAGTCATATCATGACCATGTTCGTGATTGTGATCATGTCCATGAGTATGTCCGTGATTATGGACATGAGAATGAGACTCTTTATCTTCTTTTTTTGAATCGTGAGAGTGAGGTACTAATGCATGAGGAATCAAGTGAAGAAAAGCGTCTCCAAGTAAACCACCAGAGGCGAAACTCAAAAGAATTTTCAAAAATGGTTCTCGTTCTTGACTATTATCTATTGGTAGCACAAAGAGCAATAGAAATGGTGCTAAAGAAATAAGTAAAGTTGATCCCATAGCACGGAAAAAAACTTCACTGTTTTCGTTCATAGTCTGTTCAGCCGAGTCTTCAACATGTTTCTGGTGGACCGAATGCATTTGCTCATTTTTAAAATCTTCATTAGCTTGTTTTGAATACTTGAAACTTGGCGGCTCATGGGCATGTTCATGCTCCAGATGATCATGATCGTGAGAATGATCATGGGCATTAGTCAATATGGGTACAACTATACAACTTAGCAAAAATACGTATAAAAGTTTTGATGAACGCACATTATTGTAAAACTGTTTATTATTTATAAATCGAAACATTTTCACGAGCATATTTAAATGACTTTATTCACTTGAAGAATTAAACACTACTGTTACGTGCCGTTATCCCATTTTACTTCCTATTATTTAATCTATGCAAAACGTGTCGTCTTTTCATTCAATAAATAAACTTCCTACAACAAAGACTAGTATCATATAGATGGATAAACTTTAAAGGAAAAATGCTAATGTTAAGATGATTTCATAGATTAATTTTTTATGTTCTGGACAATTTGGGTTAAATTCAAAAATTACTGTGAACGTACCTTATTCTCTTTAAACTCAGCACAACTTTTACGTTACTTACGTTTTGACGTTTATCCGATCTGTCAAAATCTTGTAAAATTTATATTTTTGGTTATAAAAAATTACAACGTGTAAATTAAAACAAAACATATTTATTACGATAGTGTTTTTTTGTTGTTTGTTAAATAAAGTTTTACAGGTAAATTTAATAAAAAGATTTATAATATTATAGCAAGATAACCTTAAAGATAATTTTCGACATCTTATTATTTACTTCTAATACTAAATGAAATTTCTATCATATAAATGGATAAATGTGTAATTATAATATATTTAATAACACAGTTAATTAGTTACATTATTTTAGGTATTTTATGCGCACTAATTTGTTTCTTATAAATATTTCCGAGAACAGAAATGCATTTATTAAGTTTTGCTGAAACCTATTGGAAACATGTGTTTTCTGAAGTTTATGATGCTGCTGTTTATATAAGTCATGAAGCAGCAGAATGTCTTCATTGGTATAGTGGTGACAAAGCTTACTTTAGTTTAAAAAATGCAGGAGCTTCTTCCATTCATGAATTATCGTTATTTAATTTAAAGGTAAATACAACTACATGTTTTACAATTTTCTGTTTAGTAACAAGTAAAAGATTATATTGTAAACAAATAAATATTATAATAATAATAAATGTTATTTATGTTTCAAATTTGCAGAATATAAAAGCGAAAGAAACAAAAAAGGCTGTAATCGTTTCAACCTCTGCTGAACCATCGTTTTACAATGAAACTTTAAAATTAATTTTAGAAAAAAACAATTTTTTTCAATGTGTTTTATTCTGTGCTGTGCACACCAGTGTTTTAGATTATAGTTCAATCTTTCCCAATGAAAGTAAAGCTGACTGGGATAAATCAAGACTTGAAGATTTTAAATGGACAGATGGGAAATATGAAACACAAGTAATTTAAAAGCACAATTAAATTGTTTCTTCTGGAAGACAAGTATTTCATTATAATTAATTTTATTACTAAATGGAACTTTTTTAGATAGATGAGACAAGTGTAACGATAATTTATACACCGATTTTTACTGCATCTTTAAATGAATATGTATTTTTGACTCCGCCTTTTGAAAATTTGATGCCTCCAATTGAGGACAAGTCAATTCTTCAGTGTGAAAATGATATACAATTCTTTATTAGTTCAATGCATAGTCTATTCACTAGTTTAAATGTCAAGGAAGAAATATATTCTATGGGGAGGCTGAGTTCGGTTGTTGCAGAAAAGTTAGCGAATTTATCAGTTGCAGTTAATAGACGGAAAGTACGCATATCAAACATAATTCAATAAAAATACTTGTGCTTTGTCTTCTGTTTATTTTCAGGTTTACGTAAAATTGCTAACTTTTATTTCAATTAATTTTACAGAACATTTCTGATGATCGAACTGTTTCTTTAATTCTATTAGACAGAACGCTCGATTTATGTACAGCGTGCTCGTACAACACAGAGTCCGTTATGGGCAGAATTCTTTGTACTTTGCCACATTTAAATCATCATAGCAATGACATTGCTGTTAATATGTCTCCTCTCTGTAGCGGAGCAGAGGTAATAGTTTGTGTCCATTATTAATAATAAATATAATAATGTAATATTAATTACAGGTCTTGTAAAAATGATTAAATATTAGTATCTGGAACATTATTAGTTTTCTAAATTAATAATAATAATAATAATAATAATAATAATAATAATACATTGGAGTTGAATTTTTATTAATAATATTAATATCAATAATTGTTAATGCAATTCTTCATTCTTTCAGGAAGGAGTTTTGTCTTCCCTAATGGTACCGGGCTGCTTGGCAACAAATGACACAAATTTCATAAATTTATTATTTCTAAAAAAGGAAAAGGAGCTACTTTTAGAGTTTAATAAAATGTTAAATGAAATGATTACAGTTAATGAAAGTCCTGTTAAACCAAAGCTAGCAACAAGAGTCTCAAAACACAGTTTAGAAATACTTATTAATAAATTTCGTACTTCAGGCAATATTGAAGCGTTAACAAGATCGAGTAAAACACTTCAAGTAAAAAATAATTATAAAGTTTAAAAAGATTTGATATATTGGTATTCTGAAAGAATGCATAATGCAATTATATATTATTATTTTGTTAATATTTCTGTAATATTGTAACTAGTAGTTTAAAATTAATTTTCTTTTCAGATAATCATCGCTGTTATTCAAGCTTTAAAGTCTGATAAAACAGCTCAGTTGGAATTGTTAATAAGTTTCGAAAAATTATTGCTTCAAAATTTGGCAGTCAGTCGAGACGCATCTAGTATTCTGGCTCAAGTAATTTTAAAATATTTTACATTCTATTTTTTGGCAATACCATTATCTGATTTTAATATTTGTATTTATATTTGTTGCAGTTGAGCAGTATTATACAATCGAGAGCAACTAGAGGACTCAGTATGGATAATCTGCTTGTTCTTTTGATTCACGTATATTCTCTAGTTGGAAAAGAAATTAATTTTCCTCCTCAACAAGAGCAGCAATTAAGAAGCGCTTTAGCTGAAGCTATATTCCAAGATATAGAAAAATGTAATGAAATGGAATCTAGTGAAGATTTGTCAGTTTATCATCAAACTTTAATTCTTCTAGGTTTTGGTAAATTTCCATAATTAATTTCAACTCTAAACTCTAAATTAAGTATTACAACATGTTTGTAATTTATAATCACGACATATTTACATTGTTTTTTCTTCCTACAAAGGTATTACTGGCAAAGATGTGATTAAAAATACGTCGGAACAAATTGCTACACAGATAATGGATTTGTTCAGTTCTATAGCAAACCAGCGTGAATCTCTACAAAATTACAAGTAATTTATTAATGTTTATTTATATTCACTATTGTTTTGTAGTCATGTAAATTCACTGAGATACTTTTTTCAGATCGATCATACGCAAATCAAAATTTCAGGGAGTAGCCACAAAAGTCGGTCTTATCGAAAGACTAGTTAATGACTTATTTGATCCAAATAAATCGGAAATATTTGATTTAGAATGCAAGACGTCTTCTTTATTATCGACAGGTTTCAAGTAAGTTACTGAAAGAATTTAAATTGAAATTAAATTCTTAAATTACAGTTTTCAAATTGAAAAGTTAGTTTCTTTAAAATATAAACAGCTAGCTAATTAATAAAAATTGTATTTTAGTATTCTTATGAAAGGCAGGTTGAAACATCCATCTGATAGTTCATTAATCATTATTTACGTTCTTGGAGGAATAACAGCTGACGAGGCGCGAATTGTTCAGGAAAAAAATTCCTTAAAAGATCCTAATGATTGCAAATTAATATTGGGTGGCTCAAGATTGTTAAATCCACTAGATGTGCTAGAAAAAGTTCTTTTAAGCAACCTAAGTGCAAATATAAATTGAAAAATGATTGTTTTGCATGTTTTATGTTAAGGAAAGTTATTTCTTTATTAAGTGTTTAATTTATTTGTTTTTCAAATTTATGAAAATATTCAACCTACTAACTTTTATCTATATTGTTGAATTTGCATTTTTATAAATAATTATGGAGGAAATATTTTAATTTTACATGAAAATTGTAATTTGTGTTTTTACGTTAAAGTTTTTCCGCTATAAACATTTTTAAGAATAAAATTTATATTTTTACAGAAATAAAATAATTAAATTATCAGTAAGAATACACCAGACATTTCATTGTTTGTCAATTTATTTCCATTGATCTAATAACATGAGCTATTTATTCACTTTCTATATTGTAAGATATACAAATTCGCAGTATTTATAAAATACTAGATAGTAGTAAGTTCTGTACAATGATTGCTGTAATGAATTAAATATATATTTATACATATATAGCATCTTATACAATTATTATCCATTATATTATATACGTATACATATATTATAATTTATTTTTTATTTTAATTCATTTAATATACGTGTATAATTATAAGTTTAATTACTACATATAAAATTTGAGATTCTTTACAGTTGCATTTTAATATGTCAATTAACTAAGTAATAAATGTACACACAACCCACCTTTGCTGTTAATGTAATTTTCTCGTTCACAACTCGCAAGATTCAACAAATTTTTTATTCTTTTACAATTTGGAAACACTGTGAGATGCATGTCCGTAGAAATTCAAACAATTGTTTCTAAACTGTAAAATTTTCCACTTTAATTAACAGAAGTCATCATTTCTTCTAATATACAAAGTTTGTTTTTCTTTTTTTTTTTTTTTTTTTTTTTTTTTAAAAAAAAAAAAAAAATACAGTGTTTACTTGAGTTTGGGAATGTCTAATTTTTTTTCTATAAAAAGGATATAAACAGGAAAATTACTTAAATTAATTTTTGTTCTAATAAAGCTCCATACATTATAACATTTATGTTCTAATCACACCTGTATTATAAAAGAAAGTTTACAATAAAATTAATTATCTGTTTTAATATTTTTGTTGTTTTTCAGTTTTCCATTTCGTAAAGTTTATTCTATCTTAGTTTTGTTTTTATTCAATTTGTGAAAATTCGATTTTTCATTGAAATTCTGAAATATACTTGATGTGTAACATTTTAAATATAAGTTTATCATACATTTTGAGCAACTAATATATTATAATATTGTATCACTCTCGTGTACAATGCTCGGAGCTTTTTTAGATTTACATTCAATAAAATATACATTAGACATTTTTACAATTCAATATAAATTTCGTGCCACATTTAACCAGTGATCAAAATCATTTTGTTGTAACAAATTGCCTTATTTCCATAAGTGATATTAAATATAAAAGGCAGAAATAAAAAATAAAATTGATTAATATCCAATTGCAGGACATATCTAATATAGTCTAATTAAATTCGTAAATTCTTTCTGCTTTAAGAGTTCATTATACAAACTGATTGAATAAATTCGATAAATAAGATCTGCTATTTTTTCCAACTTAACTAACGTACAATATTCTAAATATAGAGGAATGTACATTCACAAACGTATATCTACAATGTTTTTTTTTCTCTTGGCACGTTATTAATTCGTGAGCCATAATTGCAGTTTATACAAATTAATTAATATTTGAAAATCTCCGTTTCGCTCTAAATCAAATAATGTATATCTTAAATTATTAACGTCAATTGCACACGGGATTGGTAAAAATTTACTACGCAGTGACGCAAATCACAACGCTTAAACAGGACTATTTTTAATACTGCTTGTTAAAGTGATATAAAAATTAGTTTATATGAACACATTTCATATTATTTGCAGCAGTATGTGGTAAAACTTTTTTAAATTCAATATTACATATTGTATGTATAATCGGCACTTGAGATTCTTGCCTTACATCTTAACAACAACTTTATAATAAATGCAATAAATGAATAGAATTCTTTTTGCAATTAATTTAAACTCATACTAATCAGGCAATGTTTCAAGATTTCTAAATTGTTTATTAAACATATTGTAAGTAGTGTTATTAAAAATCTTGTTACAAAAAATACAATGTAACATTTTGACTACTCTTTTCTAATACAATTTAAATAAAAAAAATAAAATAAAATAAAAGAATCGAATTAATCTCTATGGCGAAGCAATTTACAAAAGCAAAAAAGAAATCTTAAAACAGTAACCAATATACTTTTACTTTGCGTAGTACAACTTTTTTAAAAATCCCCTGTTGTTCGCTCAAGTCTTATCTTTGTGCTATTATATATTTCTGAAAATATTTACATATAAATGCACCTCATCGATAAAATTAATATAATATTAATAAAATAATATTATACATACGAATAATCTTGTCATGGATCAGAACGTGTTAAAATATATTTCTCAAGGAATTATTTAGTATAGACAGTAATTATTTAACATCCTCTCAATTTAAGTTGCAAAAAATTACACATAGTTTTAACAATTATTGAATTATAAAGTTATGCTAATTGATTGCATGACTATTTCGTCGTCTGAGAAATACTCGACTATTAACTGGATAAACTCTTGTCAGGAGAATTAAAGAACTGCCAAGAGCCAATTTAACGGGAGCCTGTCCTCCTCCAGGTAGTTTTATAAAAACTGTAGCAACAGCAGCCACTCCATCGTCGGTAGGCTCTACTGCCACAGGTCTAACATCACTGTGAAAGTTAACGATCTTATTGCGTCTGCCTTTACGTTGCGGTGAATTCGGACTACGACTATTTCCCTCACGATCGTAAAGAATAGTCGCCGAGGCAAAGGGTCGTTTAGCCATGTGCAACATTTCCACGACATGTCTGCGTCGAGCTCTACGCACATCGGCAGCTTGCTTAGTTTTCCACGCAACAACACAAGCAGCCAGAAACAGAAAAAAGCATGAGAAGAAGACTGAAAAGAAAACAAACAGATCAATGTGTAGTTGATCTTGTCGGAAGAATATCATTCCATAAGCAGCTTTTCCATTGATTTCAGGATTGGGCATATCAACGGCTTTCAACGCTATATGGAATTTTGTTTGACCCAATTCGTGCTTATCCTGCGGCAAGGTTAACACCAGCCGGTTGGTTAGATTTCTCACAACCAGTAATGTATTTCTCTGTTCGATTGTCACATATGTAGCTAAACCTTCTGCAAAACGTTCCATTACAATATACTGTGGTCCAGAATTCCACTCTGGCTCCATCGTAGATCCATTCTGCATCAAATGAAAAGACGAATGAGGATGAAACTCCACGACCTTCACTTTATTGTGAGAGTAATCATCCAACCAACTCTCATGGTAGTCTTTGCGCCATTTAAATCTGTTGTCAAGCTCGATCTAAAAAGAGGCAAAAATAAATTAGTATATACTATATACTAATTCATTAAAGTCAAAGCATTATTGTTTTCTTGTTTTCTAACGAATTTTAATGAAATTGTATTATTGAATAAAATAACTAAACGATAAAAGCACAAAATACCTCTTGATATCCACTGGATGAATTTAAAGTAACGACAAACGAATCGTCACGTGGACTGAGATATAAATCTAATGCTCCTTGAGTTACATCAACCATGACACGTATATCAACATTCATAAAACGTGGTTGTACCATATAAAATACGGTCTGTCCAGGGTTTAACGGCTTCGGCTTTAACTTGCACTCATCTAAGAAATTGATTTTTTAGTATAAAAAAAGTCAAACCATACGCAAAAATTGAAAGAAAAAACGAGAAATTCAATTAAAAAATAAAATATTAATTAATATTAATTACCTATTAATTTTGAGTCAAAACACATTTTGTTGTCAACAGTTACAGTTTTGTAACACTGGTGACCCATGGTAGGTGTTCCTGCGTAATTTTCTCTACATTTGCTACATTGTACCATCCAACAAGGTGTTCCTCCAGCACTTGTGCCTTTTATAGGACCACTTACACAAGAAGGTTCACTTTCTGTATTATTTCCACAATTGCATTTTTCTCCTGTCACTGGGTCGCACATAAATCCATGGCCATGGCATTCGCATCTAAAATTAATTTTTTAAAAAATCAACTATCGTTTGTTATCATACGTTACCTTATGAATCATGTTTTATGTATTTATGCCCTTACGGTCTGCAAACATCTCTGAGATCTTCGGTTCCTCTGAAAAATCCTGACACACACTCGCCACATTTATCTCCTTTCGTATTATTTCCGCAATTGACACATTTCGCCTTGGTTACTGGACCTTCGACTAATTGTTTTTTCAACAAATCCATAGACATTTTTTCAATCGAATTTGGATCCTATGAAAGTATAATTCGTCAATAGTTATTTTAAATGATTAATTGTTTTTGCAAATTATTAGTATTTATAGCTTTGCAATGGTTTTTATGTAAGTAATTTTAGTATTTGTTTTTTTTTCTTGGTATCAAAAATTTGACTTACAGGAACAGTCATACTGTCATTAATACAGATGTGAGTATGTCCATTACAATATTCCAAACATGGCACACATTGGCCATTATCGGCAGGATTGCCTACAAATAATGGTTTACATTTTTCACACTGATCGCCCATTGTATTATTGTGACATTCTATGCATTTGTCCAATTTATCGGGACCTTCGCAGTTGCTGTGTCCATTGCACTGACACTGAATGGAACAATTTGCACCAACGTAACCAAAATCGCAACGGCACTCATTCGGTTCAACGCACGTTCCTCGAACGCATCCCTGAACACACGTTGGAACACAAGTTTTCCTAAAAATTTGATAATTTTCTAAAAATAGTCAAGTATTAAAAAGCAATAATAAATTATTACTATTAAATAAAAAGAGTTGATGAAAAATATTTTGTATTACATTATAATAATGTAAGAATTATAATTCTTACCTTCCAAGATCATTTAATAACCAGGTCCTGAAACAAGAATTACAAATTAATATTTTCGAAACAATAAAGATATTTTCTAGTAATAGTTATAATCAGAACTTACGTTTCCGTTTTAAATCCATCGCCACACATGCATTCAAATCCTTCGTCGAGGTCAAAACATTTTTCACTTTTTGGAGAACAAGTATGATGACCGTTCAAACATTCATTTTCTGGTGGACATCTGACGTAATGCCAGGAGAAATTTCTCTGATTAACGTTCTTTGATACTACCATAGTAGCATTGTTTTCATTCAATTGTGAATCCTTTTGTTGAGTGGTAACAGCAGAATTATCTGCAATTAAAAGAACAAGTAATTAGCTACCCGTTTATCAAAGGTGAGCTTAATATGAAAATATTTCTTCAAGCATTGTTTCCAGTATTCAAAATTCGTGGAGAAAATAATTGTGGCTATATAGTTTCGACAAATTTCGAGGAAATTAATTAATTGTTCATCTTACATTGTGATCGGTCAATTTGTGAGAATTGTCGATTGTAGAGCATTTCACAGGTTCCTCCAGCCGGGTGATCCGAAGGTGCTTCAAGGGATCCTTCTGTACATAAACCTTGACCTGTTATGTTACTAGAATCCAGTGAACACCACCCGCAATGAGAATGCTTTAAGCATGTGCTGCATTGTTTGAAAACTGAACAAGGTTCGGGGCAATGTTCCACGTCTGTACTTCGCAACACTAATCCACAAACACCCCCGACACAATACAGAGGTTGATAAGAAGGAGAAATGCACTAAAAGATAATAATGGTTTTTTATTCTTCCAATTTCATATGTACTTATTTTACTTGTTGAATTTTAGAATTTAAAAGAACCACCATATGTTTTTAAAGAAAGAAAGAAATAAATAAATAATTACTTCATTCAACTGTGTTGACCATCTGCATTCGCTCCATCCACCTTCTCCTCCCGTACCCTTTAGACAACTTGTGCAGTCTTTATGATCACCACATCGCTTTTCACACTGTGCCGACTTTTTTTTATCAAAATTGGCAATCTCCTTGCCAAAAGTTGCTTGACGGAATATATCTTCAGACACGCAATTCCAATCATATACGGGTTGTTCTGTTACTTGAGTACCTCCATCCGCTGAAAAATAATTATCGCGTAATTATTGTTTAATTTTCTGAATTTTATAACTTGGATATTTTTGTTTTTCTGGTTATGCAATAGAATGTTACTCAGTAAAATCCAAATGTTATCCTGTCAGTATTTTATAATAAAAAGTGCTGGAAAAACTTACAAGTCTTTAATACTTGTCTGGTCCAAATGCAGCCTTTGTGATTATTGCATTTTTCACAATCACTTGCTGAGCATTGTCTTTCGCTACATTGATTGACGTCAATAATGGTATTGTATTTTAAATTGCAGTTGCTTGTTTCATCACAGTCTTTTTCTTGAGGAATACACTTAACACGAGGACAGTGAGGACACCATTTGCACACTGCTTGATTTTCTTTATAATGAGGCCACTCTGCCAAACACTCTGTACAAGTTTTGAAGTTTTGGCACTTTCTGCTGGCCATCCATTCAGAATTGCAGAAAACGCCATTTGATCGTTGAGCTTGAGTTACATTGATGTCGCACCTAAACAATTTCACCACGTTTCAGTTGCAATCAGTATAAAATTTAGTAGATTAATTAGTGCACAAAGTAGTAAATAAATTAGGTAAATAAATTGGTAAATAAATTAGTATACTTGTCATCTCTATGTAGAAGTTCATCATTGGAGAAACAGTAAGATTCATTTGCACCTGCAATTGTAGTGACGGCACAAAATGAGCAGCCAAAATACTTTCTACACGACACTTTATCAATCCATAAACTGCACAAGTCTTCGGGAATATTAATTTGAGTAACATGACTTTTAATCCCTCCGTCGAAACCTCCAACAACGTAAACAGTGTTAGTTTCTGAATCGGCGTGAGTCATGGCATGAGCATAAGCTGGAGGTGGTGGATTTCCGATAACTTCCATATCTTTTGTGATAAGATGAATCCAGAGATTGCAAGAGTACTTATAAGCAAGTAAAGAATCTGAAGTGTACGTATTTTGTCTGCCTCCAAATATCACCATATATTCATCAGTTGTTACCGCAGAGTGAAGAAATCTAGCTTGAGGCTAAAAGCAACATATTGATAAAAATAAGTAGTACTTACATTATCCAAGTTGTCTTCATTTCATTTTTTATATTTTATTATTATATTATTGTACTGTTGAAGTAAATTAATTATTAACAAATTATCAAACTGGAAAAAAAAGACACTTACGAAATTGTCATTGTCATTGAAAGAAGGGAGTATCGACCATCCTACGCCTGTGGAATCATTGTCATTGAAAGGTGGAAGTATCGACCATCTTTTCGTCTTATAATTGAAAGCGTGCAACTTGTTGGAAATGAAAGTTCTATTTATGGCATACGTATATCCACCAAAAACATAAAAACTATCAGATTTGCTGTGAAAAACTGTTGAATGTCCATAAATACCCAAAGGACTATTTCCGAGCGTTTTTATAGTATCCCAAGTTTCCGACTCCAAATTAAATTCCCAAACTGTTTCTAGATAACCAAATTTCGGACTGAAACCTCCAATTAGGATTAAACTTTCCGATTCTCCCTCTCTTCTTAGCGTTAAAGTATGTCCTGCAAGAGGTGGTGGTTGTTGATTCCAAGAGGTGATTTGACTCCAGCGTTGATTTTGCAAGCTAAATTTCCAAAAATCGTTCAAAGTGTTGTTGGACAATCCTTGAATGCCATTTTCTTTCATTGACAATCCACCGTAAACGTAAATTTGCTGCCGACTATGGACTACCTCAGCAGCGTGAAAATATCGTCCTTGAGGCATTGAAGCCTCGGATGTAGATTCAACTGTAACAGGCATCCAAGTATTATTTTTAGTGTCAAATAATCTAATGTCATTGAGTGGACCGTGACTAAGAGAGTATCCTCCAAACATCCACAAGCTTCCCCTTCGATCTGCAACAAGACTGTGACCAAATCTTGGCAACGTTTTTCGCAGATGATCCAGGTGTTCAGCCAAGTATTCAGAATTAAACAATTCAGTGAAAACCAATTGGTGCTGTTTAATTTTTATGGAACAGTCTCGTCCGCCGTATCCAGGCGCACAAACACAATGACCGTAACCTTTATCACAAATTCCCTGTTTATTCCAAGACGAGCAATTTTTGGGGCAGAGTTCCACATCACAATCGATGCCGACAAATCCAGGTTTACATAAACAGTTGCCACCACGGCATTGACGGTTTCGTGGACAGTTATTGCAGGTCATTATTACGTAGCTAGCATTAAATCCTTCAACCTCGTCCAGCTGTTTGTAATGTACGGTGAGAAATCCTGATTTAGCTTCGACTGTGATGGGATAGTTTGTGCTCTCGGAGCAGTAAACGCCGAGGAGTTGACTCTGATGACTCGTAGTCGAGGAAACAAAGTCAGGAAGACCGTCGTAAACGTAAACGCCATTTTCTTGACAACTCACATTGATGTCGTCGTGAATCGTAAACTGAATAACACTCTGAACACTCGGCGTCATTGTATCCGGAGATAGAACTAATTTCGGACTCACGATCCATAAACATTCCCTCGTTAGCGGCCCACCCAAACGAGTCTCCCATAAAGAAAGCTGCGAGTGACGACTACCCAGACCTTGTCTTCCACTTCCTTCACCCTCAAGCATCCCCCGAGACATGCAACCATAATAACACATCCCACCGTTTCTGGGATCCCCATAATAGCCCTTCGTACAACGTTCACACTTGTCGCCTTCAGTATTATCCCGACAGAAGCAAATTCCAGTCTCCCTGTCACAAGTTCCAGTCTCCACATCCCCATGCTCGTTACAATCACACTTGCTGCATCCTAGATCCGTCGTGGCGTTTCCATAACTTCCTGCTTTGCATTTCTCACAATTTTCACCTTCCGTCCAATTCTGGCAATCGTCACAGACTCCTGGACCCTTGTTACAAGTCGAGTGATTATAACAACCGCAATTCGTTCTACAATCAGCTCCAGTCCATCCCAGATTACACTGACACTTATAATCCGGTGCTTCACTGCAATATCCATTGACGCACTTCTCGTAGCACGTTTTCGTGCAATTTTCCCTTCCGTCCCCATTGAATCCCCTTTTACACTGACAACTGAAACTACCGTGAGTGTTGGTGCAAACAGCGTCTGGATGACAATCATGTAAACCTAGATCACATTCATCAACATCCGGACACTGGGCATAGGCCCATCCCGACTCGTGTGCCTCTAAACTGCCATTCTTTCTCTGTTGGTTAATCACCAGACTACAGTTGGTATGTGGTTGATTAAAATCCCCTTGAACGCAAGCACCCAATATAGGATTCTCCAAACTGTAGCACCAACCGCAACTCAACGAGTGCAAGCAACTGGAACAATTTGTGTGCCTGCTGCAACTCTTGCACTGATCGTTTCCACTCAAAGAGGATCCCGTTCTCGAAGTGACTCCCATGAGACCCGCTTGGTCTGTCCACTCTCTGCACAAGCCAAACTGGTACTCTGAAGTGTAAACAGAGAATGAAAAACACTCTTTAGTAGCTTCGCACCAGACGCATCTTCCACGTTCGTCCAAACACTGGGTGCAGTTTGAGCGTTGTCTACAGGGAATGGGACATTGACTCAAACTGGTCACAGCATCAGGTAATCTTCCGATTCTCGCGCATCGAGCTTCTTCTGTCCACCATTCACACAAACCGCTTTTAATACAAGATTCACAAGATATGTAATTCGAACAATTGGCACAAGTTGATGGTGTTATGGTTAAATAATGCCAGTCTCGCACAAGAGATTCATTTTCAGTCTCAGAATTCAAAGTTCCATCAATGCCGACGGTGATTGTACAACTCTCCGTTTCATTGATCGAACGAGACACACACTTATTGCTAATATCACACCAGCCGCAAGATGAATCAGTCAAACAATGCAGACAATTGCCGTACTGGCTACAAGTTCCGTTTTGATACGGTTCCAAATATTCGAATGTAAAAACCTTTGGATTTTCTATTTTCTTATTGTGTGTAATTTCCATTTTACTCGCGTACGCATAACTCGCAGTCACCATTCGCTTAGACTCAAAATCCAAAAGATAACGTCCTGGCAATAACGTCATTTCTCGTCCGTCTGGCCATTTTGTTGATACACACTGAGATGTTTCGGCTGTTAAATTTGCAACTAGTTCCTGAAAAGAAGAAAGCCATTTTTAGATTACATCAATCGTAGAATAAATGCATGTACATTAGCGTACATTTGATTAAAAATATTAAAATATTATATCAACTATTCAAATTAATATAAATTTGTTAATATTTAACAAAATATTACCATGTCTTGAGGGTTGTCACTGCGCGAAACATTAAGAGTCGCGCTATTATAGCTAACACATATTTTCAAACGTTCCATCGAATTATCCCAATAATCCTGTGGCAATCTGAGAAATCCAATTAATCTTGCAATCATCTCTCCTCCTAGAGCAGATTCTGTTTTAGCACCCTGCATAGACGGCACATTAAAATCCACAGTGGTAGCATTAACAATGGTGACTGAATCAGGTTGCGTAAAATTCACCGGAGGTTTATATGTCAGAAATGTTAATCCAGGCCTCTTGTCCATTTCACGACATTCTTCGACCTTTGCAATTTCCGTGCCTTTAGGACCCCACCAACCAGGTATTTGAGACAGAGTATCGTCCCGGAGACCACAAACACCATAATTATCATCTTTGTGATGACAGCGAGCATTTTGAACACACCAGGTGCAAGTGCCCAGGTTGAGTTTATTCGAAACTGAGCTTTTTCCACGAGCATTAGTTCCCCATCCTCCTCCAGGTTGTCCGTGAATCAGGCACGAGTGACAATCACCCAAAGCCGGACAAACTCCAGGACATCGTGTTGTTTGTAAATTTGTTGTGCAATTACTACCAACCGTTCTACCGTAGCATATTTCATCAGCCGAGCACCATCCACATTCAGGATTAGCCGCACACTCGACAAAACTCTTGTGACGTGAACAAATTTGCTCCGGTTCTATGAAATCATGATCACCAGGTGCAACCATAGGAGGTAATGTATAAGCCAACAGATCCGCATTGACATTTCCATGATAACCACCCACCAAGAGTAGAGTATTTCCGTTTCGAACGTCAGCGGCGTGTGCGAATACTCCCTGTTGCTTTGGATACCGAGACTCTGCTTCATTTGAGCCGAGAACGTCGTGACTAACCCAGGCATGACAACCCATGTGATAAAGATACATTTGATTATCGTAACAAATTTCTTCTTTGTTATGCCGATGAGAGTAACCACCAAATACAACCAGATAATTACCTGTAAAATATAAACACTGATACAGATTGTCCTTTAGCGTATACGATTATTATTATTATTATTAATAATTTCAAAAATTGTGTTTTCAATTGTGACCTAAAGTGACTCGGCAAGATTGATATTTTCAAATGATATATTGTTTATAAATACCTATAATGTTGCAAGTATGAAAAGCTCGTTCTCGGGGCACATAAGTATCACGCAGATGTGCCCTGGGGTAATGAATTTCCGACCAAACTTTTCTATCAAGTTGAAATGCGAACATTCTGTCTGACAATTTACTGAAGCGAGCAACACTTGCAACAACGCCTCCATAAACCAATAAAGAATTTGTCCCGTGATGATAAACTGTACAATGAGCTACGACTCTCACATCCAATTCCTTTCCACCTCGAGGCTTTACCTCCTGCCATCGTTCGGCACTCGCAGTTATGTCAGACAGGTTTAATTTAATTTTATACAGACTCGAGGAGAATTCTCCATCAACTGTGCTTCCGCCAAACAGAAAAATGTGGTCTTTTGATAAAGTGAGAGTATGTCGGGTTAATCTTGGTGGATAAAATGGCGAGTTTTTGGCTCGGAGGGTCCAAAGATTCTTCTTAACGTCATAGTGCCACAGTTCGTTTGATAGCGACCCGTCTTCAACTTTACCTCCGTAGATGACAAACCCATCTTGGTATTTGCACGCAGCGTGACCGTATCGTGGATTTGGCTTTGGCATATCTTGGAAATTCTCCTCCGTAGGCTCTTTGGCGAAATTCGAATCTGTTGCTGACATTTTTTGAGAAAAAATATTCTTTTCCGCGAAATCATCCACAATCTTATCCTTCCAGGTAATATTGCCAGATCTTTTAAATCGTGCTTTAGAATTTAAAAGCTTGTCATTTTGTTTTATGTAATCTTGAGAATACTGGGATCTAGCTCTCCGTGAATGCTTTCTTTGGGATAAAATATTGAATTCAGATCTTCTTGTCTTAAGTCTTACATTTCCTTCATTATCGTCTTTATGAACGTTAATACTTTTTCCTCTATGATCTCGCTTTCGGTGACTTTTAATTGAAGTCCTTAATGTACTGTTAGCTTTAATATTATTTAAGACTTTCCAAATTAATGATGCTTTTGGAAGACCATACTGTTCACCTGCCCCTAATTCACTGGCAAGCAACATGGGATCAAGATATTCAGCTGACGATGTACCTTCTGTAAACAATTTATATAAATATGAAATTTGAGTACAAAATTTAAGCTCATTTAAATTAGTAGGCACTCATTTATTACATTACACAGAATTCATTATTCTTGATAAATTATTTTAATCCTCTGCATTCAGAGTAATTTTTCAGCTAAATTTACATTATATCATTAAATACATTCGTACCTAGCACGGAGCCAGATTCATCTTCCCATTTACTGGTATTAAAACGATAAATTTCCAAATGACTAAGTATAAAATTAAGATTGTAACCTCCAAATACATATAAAGAATCAGTTTCGTTTACATAAACTGAAGTATGAGCTGCTCGTGGAGTCATTCCACCTTCTGAATGTGAAAGCCAATGCCATCTGAAAAATACATTAATTTTTTTGCAAACTTCAACTTAAATGCAACTTTACAAATATTCAAAAGTAATTTTACCTGTTTCCCTCTGGATGAGTTTTATGCAAAGAACAAGACTGTCCCGAGTATCCGTCAAAACATTGACATCTTTTAATATCACATCTACCTCCTTCGCCACAATTATTCGGACACAGTATTTTTGAGCAATCTCGACCTCCCCAATCATTTTCACAGAAACACGTATTATTAATACATTTTCCATGATCGGTGCAGTTATTTGGACAGTCAGTTACTGAAAATTCAGCATGAAAGCCATCCAAAACATAATTTGTGTCACTATAGAGTAGAATTAACATCTGAAAATTAAAAAATATATTAATATTGTTAAGAAATACATATTTGAACTTTGACAGAAAGTCTTTACGCACAATAAAATTTCCTCAACTATAACTTACAAAACCCGATGTTGATGTAACCTGTTGTGGTTCAGTTTTACCACTGAAACTGCCTAATAATGGCGATTTAAATGAATCTCCATCGTAAACAAATACATAATCGTAACTGCATTCTGTACCCATAGTTCGGAAACTTAATGTAATAAATTGGCGACTTGAATTAGCTGAAAATAAAGGATGCAGACATTAAAATCTTGAATATTTTATAATTATACTAGTGTTTCGATTCAAAGTAAACAGGTAAATAAAATTAAAAAAAAAAGTTTGATGTAAATGAAATTAAAGACAAATAACTACCTCTAATCAACCATTCACAATGAGAGTCCTGAGTGTAATTGGATCCCATAGGACCATCACTAATGACTCCCCATGAGTCTGAAAATATTTTTCTTGTTTTGTCGCAAGGAACTTGTCTTGGTGGTGCCTGGGAAGCTGAATCGAAGCATCTCATCAGGCAACACCACATAAGAATCCATACTGCTACAATCTTTGCCAAATCCATTTCAGTACAAAACAAGTACTGACCAATTTCAGCAAGTTAAATCTCATTGTCTGTGTCTATTGTTTTTCCAAAAGTAATGTTCACGCCACTCAGTGATTTTGACACCTATTGTTGTTAATATATTAAAAAAACAACCAATTTAATTAGTAAAAGGTTATAAACATTTTTAGTGACGTACCTGTCATTATTTTCAAAATACGTGACCTCGACATGTAAAAGCTTGCTTGTCCTTGCAATAGTAATCTGCAAGGCAAATTTTTCTCTTCATACTAAAGTTAACATTCACTGGTAGTTAACTATATATTTGTTTTAACCGACCAAAAATAACATGATTCTAACAATTAAAATTTAGAGTCCATATGTATATAAACAAAAAACAATTATACATGTAATTCCAAGCTAAGTTTGAGAAATTTGCCAGAAACGTAAGTATGTTTTTACCAATAAAAATACTGTACTTTTGATATTATTGTTTTGATTGTATTCTTGACAGTAAAACAACCCTACGAGAAAACATAAATAGATCACTGAGATGGGACTTTTTTATGGAGAAAAACATTACATGTGTAGCTTTTTCATTATTATTGATACCTTCTTTTGAAAAACTTTCAACTAGTTTTTATAGCTGTTAATAGAAATTTGGTAAAAGGATTTTTTTAAAAAAAATTGCTTATACTTGTTGTAAGCACACAAAAACACTACATATATGAATACGTAAGAATTAAAATTGTTAATTTCATGTAAATGTTGTTCACACACATCATCACTGTCCAGCAGGTCATCAACAAAGCATAGCAGGGTGCAGTCAGTGCATAATAATCTATCACAGCATTCCCAACTCTGGCGAAAAATGGAAATTGCAAATAGACTTTTTCATTTTGCTATTTGTGTCTTTCTCCAGCGCATACACTAATGCATGAATCAGAAGAAGACACAAATAGCAGGATGACAAAAGGTCAAACTTGTCCAAACTGATCCATCCACATGAATTTGATTTTGCTGTTTGGACAAGTTTAATAGAAGGTGGAAATGCAGCTTTAAGTTGTGGTTTAAGGGTGCAGCCACATGCTGAGGAACAGAGTATATAGAGTATTTTAATGTGACGTCAAGCTGCCCACCGCGCGGTAACTTCCTGTAGAGTTTTATTTTACCGACACGTATATATGTAGAAAAATTAATGATATTTATATATCTATATGTATGTCGGTAAAATAAAAATCTACAGTAAGTTACCGCGCGGTGGGCAGGTTGACGTCACATTTAAATACTCTATTAATTGGTTGCATTAGAATATATATTCTGATTGGTCTATTCTACTAATCCTCTATTTCTCCCCATGATGTGATAAATGTTTAATGAAAAAAACTATGAATTTGCCTTTAGGTAGGAGAGTGTGTGAAATGTGTGTTAAGTTAAATGTGTGTGTTAAATTTTTTTAATGTCGTCTGCTTATGAATTTTTGATTAAAATATATATATTGTTTGATATTGTTCTTCAGTGTAAATGCATTACGTGACTTGAAATTAAATATTTTATTGATGATAATCTAATAAAGTGAAGTTATACTTAGAAAGAGAGTTTTTTAAAAGATTAAAAATAAGATTTCTTAGTTTATAAATACATCCTTGTGAGAAGTTTTACAGTTCGCAGACCCTGCAGGATCATCAGCAGTGTTAATGTGTTATTTAATATAAAAAATAGATTTTGTGATATTCTTATAAACTGGAAAAGTAATTAGAAACGTTTTAAAAGAAGTGAAAGCTCTAAGAAAATTCTTGTAAAACATACAGCTATGGTACATTTATTTTTACTTATAGTTATTACAAAAACTTATTACAACTAATGATAACAAGTACATAAGAGAAAGGGTTGAATAGATTTTCCTCCATTGTTGTAAAATTTGGGCACATTTGTTTTTACGCTATCGTGACAATCAGTTTGTATACGTAATAGCGTCAATTGGTATTTCCGTGTGAGTTCGAATGCGTAGTGTTCTGCTTTTCGGCCAGCTTCGGCCAGTTGTACAGTAGTAGTTTAAGTTACGGTAAGTCTTTCAAAATATTAAGCTTGGCTTAATTTTTGACTTAGACCTTCAGAAAAAGTGTTTTATAAATTCAATCCTCAATAGACTCTTCTAAAGTTTATTGAAAAATTGTCATAACTTTGTCGACCCTCCGAGACTCCACCCAATCAGTTTTGATACATTTTCATATTGAAAAATCAATTTATAAAACTCGTTCTTTATTTGAAATTTAAGTATACATTGAATGGAAAAATATGACTTGAATTGTGTGTTGTGACCAATAACAATTAGAGGAATTCTTGCCAAATCGAATATCAGTGGTAAACAATATCTAGGTATTTAAAGGCAGCTCAGTTTTTCTTAAAATAATACACTTTCAAATGAAGGTTAGTACACAGGTTATAACACAAAATTTACACAAATTTTATAAACATTTTTATGACTTTTATTAAAAATCTTTCATATTGTCCAAGTTGTGTAAAATAATGAATTTTACAATTTATGACAAGTAAAGCACTTGTACTTTTATCTTCTAGTTTGTTTACTCATTTAGATAATAAAAAGATTTGATATAAATCTGTTGTGGTACTGTACTTTATGTAAACCACTAAAAATTTTTATATTAGATACTTACTGATTTTAATGTTAAAGAAAATATTTCAGATAATGATGAAACAATTCATTCTATTTTAAAAATTAATACGTGACACTAGTCTCGCATTTTTTAGCTTTACAATACAAGATTAACATTTTTAGTTTTATTTGATTTCAGATTTTTAAAAGCGTAAAATTGGTTCAATTAGAAAATAATTTTTATGATTAATTTATTTACAGTTGGTTAAATATTAATTTAGTTATCAGTTTAAATATTGGTTTAAACATTTTTTAACAAACTTTTGGACATCATTTCTTGAAAAAACAAGATTAGGAGAAAAGAAAAATTACTTTTGAAAAGTGACAAGAATGCAAGATTAGTATAAAAAATTGTAGCAGAATGTGAAAAATATTGCATTGCCTGCATACATGAAGACTATCATGTGATTTGGAATACTGCCATGTTCAGTATCAACTAAAGACAGACTAGTAGTAAATAAAGTTTCTTTCTGCAATTATTTTAATCATGAAACTCACAAATAATATTAAGAGCACTCTTATTCGTTTTATATTGCTTTTATCCATTCACATGTGAGATATAATTTTCTTGTTAATTTTTAAATTTATTTAAAATGTTTGTATTTTGCTTAATTTTCGCGTTCTACACAGATTTATAATTTTAGTTTTCCATAGTTTATAGTCTTGTAGTTTCTATCAAAATATACTTACACCATCGAGTGATTTAAATAGTTCTTTTGGCCGATAATATATTTATCTTGTACAACAAGCATGCATTTTTAATTCCTAGCAATAATATTCTAACTTTATCCTATTCTCTTTTCTATTTAAACTCTATTAGAATAAAAAGAGAATTCGATTTTTCAAAAATTTTGGTAATTTTTTAATTTAAAATAAAATTCTCTGTATGTATTAATTTTGAAATTAAATTTTTAAATGTGGCTCTTTAACAGTTGTGAAGAATTGCTGAGAATTTGATGAGTTTATAACTGTATTATGCAGTTATAAATAAACAGTAGTTAGCATAGAGATAGATTATCCGTTTCTTGGTTTATGATGAGATTCAACGTTTATGAGATTGAGCTTTTAAGAGCGAAGAGTCGTATATTACTATCTTCATTAAACGTTTTATTTTTAACAGAGCCAATATTGTAAGATTCTCTCTTTTCCTGCAAGAAAGACCGCTAAGAGGCCAGTGTCTCTTTGATTGTTTACAACTTGTACGAGACTTGATTAATTTTACCAGATGTACTCATTCGTGTGGCGCTTCTTTCTGGTTTTATCCAAAAAAGCTCTTGTGCTAATCATAAATTTGAAAACATTTTTTTTACTTACAGTACTGTTATACCAATTATATATTGATTATTAATTTCTTGGCCGATTTCTAAATTGCATTTTCTTTTTTTGTAGATGAAAATCGAAACGTCGAGAGAATTAACATGAAGGACTGAAGGATGCCAACGAAACAACAATATGGATAATTTAGTGCCATAGTGGTTTTGCCATGTTGGTCACACAGTCTTCTTCACCTATTGACAACCCACCGAATATGTTATCTGTACTTGAAGAGGAAACTAACGTGGACATTGACGAGGCATTCCCTCCTCACGTGGACACAACGAATATAATTATTCAACCAGAGTCCCCCACTAGCAAAAAGCAAACGCTCAAAACATTTAATGAAGTAAACGTCCTACTTCAAGCTGGCAGAAAACGAGAAGTGAAGCTCATCCTTAGGGAGAATGCTTGGCCACTTAACAACGGAATTAGAGCACAACTGTGGCCCGCTCTTTGCAATCAACATGCTCACGGGAAAAGCATGCTGGAAGGTTTTTATTGGGACATGGTGAGCCAAGTATTGGGAACAACAGGTCAGTTGTTCATTTTTTTTACTTTTCATAAAAGTATGTTTTTATTATATTGTATTGTAAAGCAATTAAGACTTTCATAAAAATATGTACATTTTTATTTTCAGAACTGCCGGAAATGTCGATTATGTTACCGCCTTTTGTCGATAGCACACACTGTCTTTCGTACAATTTGACGAGGAAAGGCAGGAGTGTAGCAGACAGAATTGTTTCTGTGCTTGGCTATGCATGTCCTGATATTACTTACAGCCCGTCTTTATACCCCATCACTGCACTTCTTTTACATTTTATGCCAGGTAAATATTTAACTTGTATTATTTAATTTTTTTTTCCATTTCCCCCCTTTTCTTTAATTTTGCCTCTTGTCAAGTTTAGATTCTTTTTACATTGATTGTTTTATTATCTCTTTATTACTACTTTTTCTAAGTTATACAATCGCTTACAGAGGAACAGTGTTATCATTGTATGGCTAGTTTAGTAGCAGCGAAAGAAAAGATGTTCATCACACAAACCAAACTATTATACGAAGTCACTTGGAAAACTGTTGAGCAAATTACTAAGAAGCACGTGGTAAGTTGAACGAAAATCTAGAGTCCTAAATTTTCATTGATATTCTTCTATTTTTATTTGAAAATTGTTTAAAGTGTCAATGTGTACAATGCGTCAATGTGCAAACTCTTCTTTGCAATTAATTTCTTGTATTTTTGTCTTTGAGAAATCGGCAGCGGCACACTTAACAAGAAATTGCTCAGGATCCAGAGCAGAGAGAATCTATATGGACTGGACCTGGTGGATTTTACAGTTGCTCCCTTTTCAACATCTAGTCAGAGTTATGGACTGTTTTCTCCACGAAGGCATTAAAGTAAGAATCGTAAACTTAATTTATTGCAAAGTGAACATCTTAGTGAAAGTAATAGGTAATTTATGAGTAAAATAAAATAAAATTATCATTTCCTCTAGGTCTTCTATAGGGTAGCTATGGCTATTATATTATTATTTTATAAGCACTCCAACACACAAAATTCAGAATGGATGACTGAAATCACTAAAAACGGCGTAGATGCGGCTCTTTCGAAATTTTGTAGACAAATGCCGGTAAGAGAAAAAAAAAGTAATTCTATAGGTAGTGTTTTCACTCTTAACAAATAGTAATTCTTTATGTTTTTATTAGAATATTACCTGTTTTATATATAAAAACAAACATTTAGGTGACTCCAGCAAAGTTCCTGCGCACTGCATTTGGAATTCGAGGACTAAGTTCGGCATACATATCAAGAGTATTTTTACGAACGGAAATGTCTTTAAGAAGTCGAAATGTACTCACCGGATCGAGATCTTTGGCTAGATCGCGATCTACCGACAATTTACCGACGAGCCAGTCGCAAGTTAACATTCAAATGATGTCACATACACTCACCATAAGAGAGGTGAGTAAAAACTACCACGTTCAGATGATTTAAGACATTTACTTTTAAATAATGTAATTTATTTTTAATGAAAGAAGATAATTAATCTGGAGCTTATGAGTTTTTAATTTAGTACTAAAAGTGGTGTACAAAATATCAAAATTCCTAACTAATGTTGTCGCTTCCTTGTGGAGGAAGGTTTCTACGAATGTTTATTTTTACAGATATTTTCTAAAACTGTGTTTAGTAAATTATTTTACTTTTTACATTTATTACTTTATTTACATAGTTTTTGTATATTGCTTTGATTATTTATTACTGTTATTACTTTATGTATTATTTTATTGTTTTCTCATAAAGAAAATTTTCTTGACTAATTCTTTCAATAAATTTTTGTTATAACTGTTGTTGGCAATTTGTGACTAATAACAAGGTGTAGGGTAAAATCTGCATTGTATGCATTGTAGTGTTTTAGAAATCATGTGTGTCCAGTATTGTGAAACGAAGAACAAATTAGACAAAATATTTTACACGATAAGATTCAAAAATTTTATATGTATAATTATTTATTTATTAATTGTGAAATAAGCATTGGAAAAGTGTTTTTAAGTGCATGCTCTGTAGTAGATACTTTTATTTTTTATATATTAAACAACTAACAGAGTTTTTCAAAAAAAGCAAACAAGTATTTTTTTGAAAGCATGTTAGAAATTGACACTTAACCTGCATCTAGTATATTTTATAAGTGCTTGGAGATCCAGACAGAAATTGTTCTTTTTTTTTGTATGTGTTTAAAAAATAGTAGTTAAAAAAATTAATCCTGGATTTCTTTTTAGAATTAAAAGGCACTAAAAAAAAGACGGAAAAAAGTAAAAAGCATTGGACTGCAAAAAAGAAAAAATTGCGCGTTGTTCCCATAATATTTTCAATGATTCAATTTGTTTTCAGAAAGAATGTGAAGACACGTACAAAGACAGGGTATTGTATGATTATATTTTTGGAAGATGTGCCGTTCGTTTCATGTGCTACCCTTTCTCCCTGAACTATTATTCAGTACACTCACATAAATTCATTCATTTTGTGACACTGACGACAGCTTTGTTTCTGTTATCATGATTGTGTTCATATGCGATTGCCGCTATTTTCTTTTTCTCTCTGTCTTTTTCAATTTTTTTTTTTTTTAAAAAACATTTTTGTCTTTTTTTTAAATTTTTTTTTTATCTTTTTCTATTTTTGAGTGGTTTACTGTACTGATTTGCATCAGTGTTTGAAAAGCGTATTAATCATGTAAACGCAAAAATAAAAGGCGCTGCCAGCTTTCAATGTCTGTTTGCGTTTTCATCAAATCGTCATCACATTGGCGATGTATTTTTCTTATTATTATCGAAGAAATCACCAATTGACTGGTCTACTTTGTGCCTTTTGTTGTTTTAACCATTTTTCTTCTTTTTTAATAATAAGCAACCCCGCCATGTCAATTTTTGTTTGAAAATTCAAATTGAAATATATTCGTCATACGGTCCAAATATACATATTTCAAATTATTCCAAAGGTCTAATATTTGTTTTTCGATGAATGAATGAACAATGAAGATCAATGAACATTCAATTTTTCAAATATACATAATAGTATTTTATTTTGATTTTGAATATGTAGAAATACTCGATAAATACTATAATTATGTTTTGAAAAAGTAAAATTGTTTTTTCTTTTTGTTTATTGAAAAAATGCTGCACGTTCTTGTTTTGTTGATATACATTTTATAAGAATGTATAACACGACTACATATTCGTTGTATTATTTTTTTTAAATTAAATGTGAGCTTTTAAATCTAAACTATTTTTTGCCAGCTTTTTTCAAGTTTATTACATTATACGTGGATTTTTTAATTATATATGTATTTTTTATTTATATACAATTTAAGTTTATTAATACAATTATATGCACAGATATCAATTTAATTGTATAGATGTAACTTATAAGTGAAACTAAATATTTTAAAATAATGTTTAGATAATGTTAATACAAACTGTTGTTAAATATGAGTTATTTTCATGTTGGAAAATACATTCCAATGTTGCTAGATGAGTATCTCCGATTTTTCAAGGATCATCAAGAACTATGTCTAATTTCTTAACAAATTTTTTCTTCTGCTTTCTATACTCTTCTTTTTTATTCTCCTTGATAATATTATTATTACTATTTTTCAACTATTATTTAAACTCTCAAAATATTTGAAAATTTGTTTCTTTTTTAATTAAAACATTTTTTAAAAGTTGCTCTCTTATCATTTGCTGAAACTAGAAGTTGAACTCCTGTTCTGGCAACACTGGCATTTTTGAAACGAATTTGATTTGAGTTTGGACATTTTATTTTTGAAATTTGATTAAAGTAGAATTAATTATTGAAGTTAGGAATTTTATGGAGGAAGCAAATTCAGATAGGCTCAGTGATTCTTCTGAATTGTTGAATTTTTTCTGCTAAAAGATGGATTTGAATTTAATAATGAGTCGATTAATGTGGAATAAGCTCGTTAATTGGCAAAGATAAAAGGAGCATGCTATTGTTATTGATGGCTCCGTGTTGTCTTGTGTTTTGCTGCGTTTCTCGGATGATGACGGATTTAATGGTGGTCGGTGTAGGGTGCACACAGTCCTGGACCCCGTGCTCTCTCAATGGGTGTTTACCCCATACAAAGCATTCGGTCCCAGATTCTAGACATGCCTGATGTAAGTACTCACGGTGGATTAATCAATAAGTTTATGAAAGATAGGTAATTTTAGGACGTTCGTCTTACTTGTGGCATGTCAGTTCTGCTCAACGTAAACAGCTATTTTTTTTTTTTATTATATTCGTAATAATAGGCTATTTTCTTTATTGTTATTCCCTTACTTTTATTCTCGAATTGAAATTTCACTTTTTCAACAGATTATTAAAAGATAAACTAATGCTGCCGTTTTTCGCTTCTCCTGGCATTGTATTCTTAATTTTATTATCAATTGTGAAGTAGCTAATAATAACCAACTTTAGCTAATAATCGCCTAGTTAATAATGAACCGTAATCGACTATAGTTAATAATAGACTAGTTAATAATAAACCATCTAATAATTAACTAGCCAATTAGAAGTAGATATTTTTGCATTTTTGCAGATTATTTAAAAACAGTTTTTACATACATCTGGGTCGAACTTGAGAAAGAAAAACAATATGTAAATTAGTAATTAAATAAGTTTTACCCAGAATGCTCTGTAGCACTTTGTTTTAGCTTAATTTGTTTCTTCTTTTTCGAATATAATTAATCATTTGATCGCTGTCGAGGACAACTTTATTCACCACAAAATCATTGCTCCTTTTCCTTTCTTTTCTGATATGTTATCCTTCAATGCATTTTGGTACCCACTTATTTAATTATTTGATATGCATTTTATTTATTTGCATGAGGAATGTATTTGCAGAGATGTGTTTTTTATAAATTATGCCTTATTTTATTTTTCAGCAAAAAATCACTTCAAAACTTGATTAAGCGATAAGTTTAAAAAGGTGTTACCTTATTAAAGATTCTTTTTTAATTAATTAAAATTAAATAAAGAAAACTAAATAAATTAAAAATTATTAAGAAATGTAATTCATTTTAAGTTAATTATTTTCGTAAATTTGCAATTTGTCAAAAGGGTATATTCAGTTTTAATATTTTTTTTCACGACAAGTCGTTTATTTATACAATTTAAATATTAATTATCAAATGAAGCTGAATTTGTAAAACTTGAAATTACAAATATTTTTTTCAAAATTATAAGAGAATTTCTCGTTTTGTCGGTTATTTATAAAATAGCGCATGAACTGTCTGTGGATTATTTAATGTTTGTTTTCAAAGCATCTAAAAATAGTTGATGTCAAGATTGAAATAGCAAAGAATTAAATTATTTAGAGTGATAATTACGCATCTGTTGTATTTCTTTCGACAGTTGTTCACTCTTTGGTCGTGGCTGCCCGTGAGAATTACCATGTATCAGCCCATTTTACTCTACACTACAGAAGAACACGGATGTTCCCTGACAACGTTTTACGTTCGAGTTGAGCAACACGAACCAACTCTTCTTATGATTAAGACGTGCAACAACGAGGTGAGATAGCTTTTCAATTATTTTATACGACAAGATTAATTTAAAACAAAAGTTTGTTTTCAGAAAAATTGCGAAAAGGAAATTTTTTGATTTGCGATTATCATTTTTCATTGTTTGAAACAATTTCCATCACTTTCTTTGAGAGGAAGAATTCAATAATTCATTTAATATTGTAATGCTTTTGTATTATTTTGAAGGTTTTTGGAGCTTACTGTTCTACACGGTGGTGTGAAAGGAACTTAAAAGATGATAAAGGTCAAAGACAGGCTTATTTTGGCACGGGTGAAACATTCCTGTTTAGTTTATATCCAGAACGAGCAAAGTATCCTTGGATAGGCATGGATTCTTCTCACAATGATTCTCGAGTGCATCACTCTGCGGAATTGTTTATGGCTGCTGATGGAAAAATGATAACAATTGGAGGAGGGTGAGCTTTCAATTTTTTGGGCCAAATTTCTACACTGTTATTTATATTGTATATTTTTTTTACTTTTCTTTCTATTTCCGTTATTTTATTTTTGTTTCCGATTTGATGATTTTTATTTGCCAATTATTTTCCAATAATCTTTATACGGATATGATTTGTAATTGATCTTGTAATAAGATGACAATGCACGTGTTAATTTACAATAGAAATTATATTATAATTAGAACATAAATTAATAATGTGTAAAATTGCAGTGATGGTCAAGCGATTTGGATGGATGAGAACATAAGGTTTGGCAAAACCGATCGCTGCTCAACGTTCAACAACCCTCCTTTGTGCGCCAGCGGTGACTTTGAGATTAGAGTATTGGAGGTCTACGGATTCGCTGGTGCTTAAATTTTGCAATTGTTAGGTATGTGATTCCAACTGCCATGTAGGAACTTTATGTTGTCGTTATTAGCGACTCGGACTCACTCAAATTCATGTGTGTCAAAAAGCACAGCCACAATTTTGTTGCGCTAATTTCCCCATTACCATTTATTACCACCAACAAATTTACTCAACAACTTTTTCATGCTTACCCTCAATTATTCCTCTGTGATCTTTGTACCTCGCTCCCTTCCATTTTTTCCATTCTCTTTTTGTCCTTTTCCTTTCTTTCTTTTTTTATTTCTCCCCAAATATCCTTCTTTTTATTGTTTTCATTTACTTGCTCATTAATCGCCAGAATCAGATAGACTAATTTTAAAGCAAAAGAAATTGATGAAGGGCCTAGATCATTTGTTATACAGTTTAATGATGAAAATAATCAAGAATTATAACCAAGCGAGAATCAATTAGTGAAATCGCAGTGACAAAATTCTGACAATAATCCAAAATAAGTACCAACATGTAGCGAACAAATAATTCACATGAGAATACTTAATGTTAATCGGACCAGAAATAACTTGAAAATGCATCTGTATATATTTATTTAATGTTTTACTATAGTTACATCGAACCTATTGAATTCCCATCAATATTTGTATAAATGTTTTGTTTCGTAACATTTATTTAATTTAGTTCTGTTACTCCTTTAGCTTTAAACTTTAAGTCCTCGTTAGAAAAATTTGCTTTTATTAATCATACATACCTATATAAATAGTAAAAGAAAGGTATAATATAACACCCGATCTGTACATACCATGCATATAGAAAATGAGTATTGAATATTAAATTTTGATTACTGAATATTGATTATGAGTTGTTTAATAGTATTGAGTATGATTAATTTAATAATATAGATTTATTTTATATTGAGTACGATTTATTTATAATAATAAATATTGAATACGAAATATTTAAATTTAAATAGTGGGTTAATTAGACTTGGTTCAATATTGTGATTGGCAGCTGATGCTGCACTGAAAGTTGAGGTAAAACAGTTTTCGTGATCACAAATCTATTGTCGACTTATTTGTCTCTTTGATGTCGTACGTCTTTGTGCCCAATTAATAATATTTTCTAATCTCATGTATTGTTACTAAGCCGTGTCTATATGTGATCTCGATTCACTTCATTATCATTTTATCATTTTCCTTGCTCTATTAACGACCAAAGAAAACTATTTTTTCTGATTTGACCTTCTTCTGTGTCATTTTTTAAAAGATGGCTGGACCCATTTAGAGTACGCGAAATTGAGCAAGTTGCACTAGATTTTCTTAAGTTCCGATCTTGACTTGCATCAATTAATGCTTATTGTCAAGCGCAGTATATGCAGGTGCACCTTGAGTCGAGACACTCTCGACAATGTACAAAATATATTTGGTACAATTATGCCATTAGATTCTATTTAGCAAGTACGACGTGACGCTGCGTTTGATTCGATGATTCAATTTTTTACTCAAACGAGTTCCATGCATATCACTCTCAAATCATATACTCTAGAAACTTTCCGTATAATAAACCCACTACTCTTATACCTGTATTATATAAACATAAATCATCACTTTCTTCTTTTTGATAAAATTTCTCATAGGGAAAGTTTCATTTTATGTTTTTCTCTTTCTTTCCTAATTTCAAGTACCCTTCATTTCGAGTGCTTTTAAGAACAAGCTTTCTTCCAAAAATTATTTTCTTTTAGATCTTTTTAAAATGCACCAAATGTCCAGGAAACGCAATTCTAGTCGAAATGCACACTCTTTTTATTTTATGGTGATATTATAATTCTTTTTTTTATTTTTGAAAATAATTTGTTTAAAAAGATTTTTGTTTACAAAGTTTTTTGTAGACTTATTGTACATGTTCGATGGCGAATGTTAGGTTTAAGCGCTTTTTTTTGTTTTATTTTTATTTTTTATTAGTGTATTTTTGTTTGTTTGTTTTTTTTTTAATATAAATTCTGTGTTTCCTTGACCGTTTGGTACAGATTTTGTCTACTTGGTATTTTCATCTTTGAATTTTTCAGAAAAAAATGTGTATTGGTTGAAATCCTTTTTATTGATTCTTCCTCTTGGAGGATATTAAATCAAAGAGGATTTTCTTTCTGATAGGGGAAGCATTTTACTATCGTTATCTTCTGATTAAAATATTTCCTTCTTTTTCCCTGAATATTTGGTACAAAGTCCTTTTCACGATTTTAATGAAAAACTTAAGCGTCTGGACAAAAAAGAGACAATTTCTTTTAATGAGGAACAAATATATTTTTTAATTCATTACTTTTATTTATATTTTGTTGTACAGTCATAGCATTTAATGTGATTTCTCTACCTGCGATTGATAGTTCTTCCCCGCTGTGATTTAAATCACTATGGGTTCTTTATCCCTTAGATTTAAAGTATAAAGAAAACGACAAAATACGTTGTATGGTGCATATTATAATAAAATCCCAACTTTCTTAAATTGAAATAAATAGATGCGTTATATTTCGAATTATGTACTGTTAAAATAAAAAATTTCATTTTTATTATTTTTCAAAAAAAATTTTTCACTTTACTTGTGCAAATCTAATTTACATATGTCTTGTTGAACGTTCATAAGGATATCTGTATTTATTTTGTAATTATATAATCACTTATTTAAAAGACAACTGTGGGTTATAATGTTCAATATTATAATTTTCTGAAATAAATATAAAAAATGGTACTAAGACATATTTAAATTTAACTGCACAATAATTGAGAATTGGTTTCAAATCACAGAAATATTTGTGAAGCTATGATCTCATTTAATGGCAAATATTTTCTAACAATCAATTTAGTATGTTGAAAAGCTATTCAAAATCTTTGCACAAATTAACAAGCGGGCCTAATGAGAAATCGAGATAGTTTCAGGCACTAAAATATTCAATAGTAGCAATGGCTTATCATAAGCTAATGAGTCAATTATTCAGAGTTAAGAATTGTTTTTCTAGCTTATTTAATAATAAATCGTTTTATTTCTAATTTAGACCCTTTTTTTTATTTTCTTTCAAAATTGCATTTCGAAACATTGAGTTTTTTGAAAGTTGTGCCTCGAAGAATTGAAAATTTTGTTTTTCCAAAGTTGTGTCCAAAAGATGCGAAAATTTAATTCATTTTTAAATTATTTACTAATTATAATTTTACAATGAAATAAATATATAGAGAGGATTCTTAATTTTTGTTCATTATCTTTTAATTTTAAACGATAATAATTTTCACATCATAGATGAGAATAAAGTCTGAAAAGGGAGAAGCCAATTTACAATAAATATGGAAGAGATAATATAAATATATAAAAATGTTGGATTTTTCTCCTTGGTAAAACAGACGTTGGTTGGTACCTGCCATTATGAAAATGGTTTAAAAAATCCTCGTATTAAAGAAAAAAATCATCGTAAAAAGCACTGCACATTGCAACATTATGTTCGTATTTATTGTCAGAAAATCTGTATATTTACGTATTTAGATCGAGTGTTGTAGAATAGAATTTAATCTATTAAATTATTGCGAGCATCAGAATGTCATGACAAGCGCAGGGCACTATTTTGTGACAACCCTTAGCGTGTTAAAGTTTTAATTAAAAATTAAATTTCAAAGAGTCAAGGAACCATTATTGTTCTCGATAATATATTTTTTTCTACAATTATTATATTAAATATAGTAGAACAAAGATTGTTAAATCATTGTTGAAACAATAAAAAGTCTGTACTGTTGTTGATCAAATCGATAATATTTAGTTAAACGTTATTTATTTATATAATATATAATAGACCTAAATGAAAAAGTGACACGAAAAATTCGAAATGCTTAAGATGGATAAATAATTTTATTACTCAAATTATTTCTTTTCGCAACTGTACCTTTTTTAGAAAAGGACAAGGCGAGAATAATTATTAAGATACAAAAAAATGAGATAAAAGCAGATAATAAAAAAAAATATTTATATATAATATAATTGATATATGGTTAATTATTCTTGTTTGAATGTAGAAAGAGACCTTTTTTGAATTCCTGGCGCTCCTGGCTCTTTGAAATTTCAAATGGTATGAATGAAACAGCAGGTTATGATAAACGGGAATGTATAAATTAATTAAAAATCGAAAGTATTATTATATTATCTTGAGAATGAGTTTTTTCATAAGCGCGAGTGTGTAGCCTAATGGTAATCTAATCTGTACTAAAATAATATAATGGAATGTTATTACGCTTTCCTTGTAAGACAAAATTATTAACGTTAATCAATCTCCCAGTTACTCTGTTTTCCAATCAAAGTTGTTGCCTGAATATTATTATATACATTACCATATCATCGTCGTTGTCGTAAAAATAATTGCAATTAAATAGAATTCTTGTTAAAGGAATTACTCTTCATTTTTTATCTCAAAATACCACACTTTAACCACTTAGGTGTTTTATATATAGAATTAAATTTTTTATTTGAATATTATTAGAGGTTTCTAAATTTTTTTATTATCTTATAATAGTCTATACATATAATATATACCTAAATATTATCTTTAATGTTATTTAATGTTAAATATTTTTAAGTTAAAGTTAGCATGAAATTAAATAGAAAATTCATAGCTACATATCAACTTTTTTTATTTTATATAATTGCAGAAATGGTTAATTAACATTAAATTCAAGGACTGTGTACTAGTTTTCTGTTTTATTTATTTCTTTTTTATTTTCATTGCGTGCTATTGGTGTGTAAATTGTCTCAAAAGAATATTCTTCGTTATAAAAAGAAGATGGTGTAATTAACACTTCATTCCTTGTTACTCCAGTAAACAATATAATTTTTTGTTGAAATAAAAATAATTGAGCAAATAGTAATGATAAAATGTAATAACTGATTTTTATTATTAAATTAAAATTGAAAATAAACTGATAATCATAAATTTGTATTTAATTTTTGAAAATGAAGAATTAGCAATTTTCTGGAAAGAATTGGAGACATTAGATAAAGAAAAAATGCAATTTGAAATATACACACATTTGTGTTATACACGGTCTGTTTTATTTATTGTTTAATAATGGCACGTACGATGTCTGTCATACGTGAAGAATAAGACGAAAGGCACGTCAGTAGAGTCAGTATTAATGCGAGTAAACGGACTTGATTATTTCTTGTCAGTTGGAATCGAGAAAAACAGTGATTCAAAAATCTTACTCATCCTTTCTTTAAAAAGAAATTAGAAATTTCTTAAGAAGACTTTATTGTCTGAACAAGTAATAAATACTCTAAAAGTATTTTTAAAGGTAAATAATTTGTTGTTATTAACGTACATTCACATCATACTTTTATTAAATGTATATCTAAATAAAATTATATTTTAATTAATTGATTATGATTAACAATGAAATTGACGACTTTAGAAAGACAATTTAATGTTTTTATCAACAATTGACATTAGAATTTTCGCAAAATTGAAATAATAAATAATATATGAAATGAATTACGAATATACGAGCCAATTGTAAACAATGTTTAATAATATAAACATATATGTATGTACATAGGAAATAATTTAATTTATTTTTTGAAAGAAGCATTTGCAATTCGAAATACAGATATATCGTGACTCGGTGAATTAAAAGAGGACTTTAATCGGACGACCCCTTTTTTATATATTCAGGGACATCATTCAGTATTCTTAAGACGATTTACTCAGATGTAAATTGTCATCAATAGTTTCCAACACGCAACCTTAAGCCTACAGGTGTACGAAAGTATTGTTTCCCTAAATTATAAAACTTTTCACAAATGAATCACAGGTAAATATTTTAAACTTTGCTACTTTGTCGACTAATTTTAATTTAAAATGTTGATGATAAGCGTAAACAAAAAGATAAATTTATCGAATTGTAATTTTAATTGTAATTATTTCTTCTGCAATTTTGCAGTCTTTGTTGCAGTTGCAAGCTTTTTAAATAAATTCTGTGATAATACGTGAAAAGAAAATGTCAGTGAGAGTAATTGCAAATTTGAAAAACTTTGAGGACTCTTTCCGCCCATACAATGGTAATATTAATGGGCACCGAACTCGCAGAAGAAACAGTCTCGCGCCTAATCTTCATTCAAATCTTATCAATTCTCGAGGTTCATCAAATTCTGATGTTATGGAATTCGCACGTCGACGATTGAGCAACGTCAGTGATGTTTTTTCTAGAAAATTATCTCGCACAATGGGCTGGAAACCAAATTTCGCACCTGTAGAAGAAATCGTCTCGCAAGTAGGATAAATAATAATAATAATATTGAACAAACAATAATAACAAATAAATTATAGATTTATTGACACTGAGGCGTATAAATTAACGTATATAAATCCATTTTCCAAATTAAACAATTAATAAAAAGTTAAACAATTTCAGTTCGTCCTCGGCAAAGTCATTGTAATTTTTCACAGTTTTCAGTTTATTAAAAACGTGTGTAAAAGTGTTGGAAAGTTAAAATTGAAATATAAATTGAAATAAAGATGAAAAAATGCAATGATCGCTTTTACAAAAGTTGTATATTACAAGAATATTAATTAAGATTAATTGATAAAAATGAAATGTGTAGAGTTCGGCATTGTGTGCTCAGTACATACGAAATCGATTGAAGAGATCTGGGATATTTCATCGAAAGCTGGGCTTGAAGCGAATGAGAAGTTCGGCTTTGTTACCTGTAGATGTGACAATAATTAATCAAGTTTCTCCGGTGCTTATTGCAGTTGGTACTGAACTTGAGAAAGAACATCCAAATCTTTTCATAAAAGTTGGAAGACAAGTAGGATGTGGCTGTTTTTCTAATCAAGCAGTTGCCAATACGATGACTCAACTTTCTCGAGAGATTATTCGTCACGGAGAAATCACTTGGAGTAAGATTGTTGCTATTTATTCTGTTGCTGGTGGCATTGCTGTAGATTGTGTTCGTCAAGGAAAGCCAGAATTTCTTCCCATAATTCAAAAAATCGTTGCCAACATTGTGGAAAAGGATCTCGCTCTCTGGATCGAAACAAGCGGTGGCTGGGTAAATTATTTCTTTTTTTATCTTTAAAAATCTACCATTTCGAACGTTGAATCTATTTCAATGGTTTAAACTATTTCAATAATTTATTGAAAAGTATGACACATTCTTGTTTTTTAGAGCGCTTTTGTATCCCGCTATAGATTGCCTACAAAAACTTCAGAATGGAATTTCAAGAACCTCGTCTTGTGTGTTTCTCTAATTACTCCAATCGTCATATTCTTATGGATAATTGTAAGATTTGTGTTGTAGCGAATGTTTGTATTACAATAAAAAAAAAGTATTTCAAAAAACTTTTACAATAATGTAAAGAATATGTTCACTATTCAGTTGGGTATTATTATTATTTATCTGTTAGATAGGTTTAATTTTAAGCTGAGGAAAGTGATTTCTCGATTGTGTCACCATTCTGACTTTTTTCATTTTCTTCGTCATCTTTTAATTTTTTTATATTTTCCTAAAAATAAAAAGTTTATTCCACAAGTTAATTATATAAGGATTCACTCAATTATAATAATAATTTAAAATTTGCATTTTAAAATAGATGAACATCATAAAATACCTTGGCATTTATTTTTGAAATATTAGACAATAAAGCAAGGTAGCTTTGATTAGTTTCATGTTTATTAATTATCTGCAGATAAATTTTTCTTGCGTCCAGGACTTCCTCCAACTGGTTTTTGTGTTTTATTGCAAGTTCAAGAGCCCTGTTAATTATTTGTTAATTGTAGTGAAAATGAGTATTTCTTTTTGCTTCCTCATAGGCAGGCATTGTTTATTATATAATATTTTCTTTTAGCAATTATTATAAGTAAAATAAAATGTACCTGTTCCAGTTGTAAACTTGTATATTAATTCGAATGGCTTCATTGATTAAACCATTTTGAAGTAAAATGCCTTCTGCTGCTAATAAATCTCCTGCGAGTAGAGCAGTTTCAGCCAAAACTTGGGCTTTTTTTGACAAGTTCTGAGCAACGAAAAATTAAAAACTTGGTCAGTTTTCTTAATAATTGTTTAATTATTTTTTATATTATACCTTAATGTATTGAATGTATTCAACTTTATCGAATCTGCCAATAGCAGCACAAGCTTCTTCAGCAACGGTTAATTCTTTGCTATCTATTGCCATGACAGCCATACAAGTCCACAAAATTTCATTCTATAAAAAATGTTAATTTAAAAAAGATTTTAATACGACAATAATATAAAAGAAACATGATATAATAGTAAGAATAAAAATAATAATAATAATAATAATAATAATTGTTATTATATTAAAGTTACAGAAAATATAAAAACCTGAGCAATTCGGCATAGTGAAAGACCTTCTGACCAACGATTTTGCAAAATGTGTCTATGCAAATTAGTAAAAAATGTGTAAAAAGAAGAAACGACTAAAGCTCCATCGCCTCGTCTTATTGTCACCATTCCATTTTGAACTCGGACTATACTCGGTTGCTTACCAAATTCACTAAAGAAAAAGCAAGTTGAAACATTTAAACAAATTTTAATTCATTTTGAAGCAACGTTTGAAAAACTTTTGTTTCAATTTTGTTTTTACATTTCTTATGTACCTGTTTTCTTTGTCAATTCTAGTTTTTTTAATCGCTTTTCGATCACTGTAATGAACGCAATTAGGACAAAGCCAAACAGACAGAGTCGCATCCAGCATTGCGACTAAAACATTTGCATCTGTTGCCCAAACGATGCTCTGAGCCATGACAGCTAAAAAAATAAATAATTAATCATTACAATTATTATTAAGATAAACTTTTTCAGAGTTTCAGTTTGTAGTCTTAACTGAAATGAAAAGAATCTCTCCGAGATGGATTGTTTCTCTATGTACTAAAAAATAATTCAATAACCGAGCCATCATTTTAATAATAAAAGATCTTGTTTAGAAAAGAATTCACCGATTTTGCAGACGCGTCCGAATCCAGTTGACCTAATAGAGACGAGATATAAATCTCTATTAATATCGATAACCGCTAGCTGACGATTATTATTGCCTCCAACATGATTTAAGGCAAGCTGCTTCACATTCTCAAGATGAACGTATGACTGAAGTTCTGATATTGGTTTCGCGTATGAAATATCCAGCACGTGCAACACTATCGCAAAATAAATTCTTGTTAATTAATCATTGATAATAAAATGTATTTCGAAATTAATTCAAATTACGTACACTTTTCATTGTTTTGATCTCTAATGACTAAGGTATCAGAACATAAAGAAATGCTAGATAGATAGAGCAATTCTTGTGACATTCCTTTCCACTTTGGAGTACCTAAAGATCGGCCTTGATAATTGTAAAGAGTTATAATATTCCATTCAACTAGAAGAAAATGTCTGTAAGAAATTCAACTGTTAGCAAAATAATTTGAGTAATGATTGATTGTATAAAATTAATACAAAATTAATCAAACTCTTCAGTGGCAAGGCGTCATTAAGTTTGAATGGACAATTTTGACGCCAATCCGCAGAAGTGGTTAAAAATTAATGTTTAATTTCATTGTGTTTATACTTTTCTGCAAGAAGAACAGCAGACACCGAACCACTTCTTAAATCAAATATTGCTGGAGTGTTCCAGTTCAAAGTAGAGTAAATGTGACATTGGCTCGGTGTTATAACAACCAAGTGATCAAAGCCAAATTCCAGTAAGACAACTCGATCTGCTATTTCTAAGATTTCACGACATTCAGTGCCCACTTCTTTTATTTCTATTGCTTTTCGACGAATAAGCGTCGCTTCAAAAGAATTCCATTCTAGCTTCCTGTTGATGAAAGTTTTAATAAAATTTAAATTAAATCACAATAATAAATACTAGTAGTAAACAATAGTAATGGTAATTAATAATAGACATAATATAGTAATAATAAATAAATAAATAAATAATAATAAATCGATAATTTTTAAGTTAAAATGTCAACCTGTCAATTATATGCGCTGTGAGAACATTTCCGCCTCCACAAGCCATAGCCACTTGTGTGCCATCACTAGACCAAGCGATACTAAATACACTGCCAATGTTTAATTTTTCTAGTGAGTGCGACCACTAATAATAAAATAAAATTATTAAGAGAAACTGTAGTATATTGTATACACTTTAAGTGGAATGATAACATTAAATTAATAACAGAAAAGATTATAATACCCCAGTTTTGTCACATAGTTTTATGGTATTAAAGGAACCGATTGCAAAATAATTTCCAGAATTGCACCAGTTTACGGATGTTATAGGATGTTCATTTACACTACTGCTGTAAAGTTGACTGCCCGAAGAATCCCAAACCTTTAAATAAATTAAATGAATTGTCAAAAAATTCTGGCAATGTTTATCTTAATCTAGACAATTATTATATAGGCAATTAGTGTCTTAATTGCATGATAGCGTAGACATCTTATTAAAGAAATTATTTTGAAATTGAAAGATTTTAATGTAGCTCTTTGTTATATTTAAATGACATTAAATATCAACCTACTTTATATCGACAATCTTCACCTCCAGTAATAATAAGATCGTTGCATTGATTCCATGCCATCGAAAGAATCAAACCATCATGGGCCACCCACTAAAATAAATGATTGCTTCTTTAATTTTGTGCTTATTAATCAGCGTAATCTATAATCTACAATCAACGTAATCTATTTGAACCTTTTGAGGCTTAGAATTTGAACTCAGTGATTGAAATATCAAATGAACTCCCTGGGAATAAAGTATCACAGAACAACTAGGACTCCAGGCAGCTGTCATGATTGGCAATGTTCCTCTGACTAAAGTTGATCGCAACATTCCGCTCCGAGACCATATTTTTATGAGTCCGTCTTCTCCAGCTTTAGAAAATATTTCGTTATTTGCATAGTATAATTTTATAGACTTATATTAATTATGAATTATGTTATAATTATAATAACTTAATCATAATAACTATAATAATTGTATAAACATTATAATTAGGTTGTTATAAATACCTGTGAAAAAAGCTGAACCATCGTAGCTCCATTTTCCAACTAGAGTTGCTCCCACATGAGCAGAAACACTTTTTTCGATACGACCACTTTTGCTGATTAAATAAAATTTTCCTTTTAAAAAGAAATTCAATTCATTATGACAAAAGTCATGTAGCAATTGCATATTTATATTCATTGAAATAAAATGTTATGATGAAATTCATCATATTATTACCTACTATTAAAAACTATGCTAATTCTTTAAGAAGAATTTAATATAGTGTCTCACCATCAGTTGTAGTTATTAAAAGAACATCCAATGACTGTTTTTTTGACGATGTAATTGTGGTTTGAGTGGGCCGTGGATAATATTGCATATCCGTTGGATAAAAATCTGAAGGAAATTCTACAACTACTGAAGAATTTACCATTCCACCTTCCAAGTGCCAGCATACTAGTTTGTGATCCTCGCTTTTTAAGAAAACATACGGAAAATAAATAATTAACTATAATCATTAATTTACTACTAATTTTCTAACATTTTTTACATTGTTAATATTATTTATACACACCCGCAAGAGTATATTTCATCAGTAGAACTCCACGCAACACAAGTGACTAATTTTATATTTTCTTTCCTCTCCTGCAAAGATATTTTAAATCTCATTTTGATATTATATATTGATAATTATTTTAATATATTAGTTAAATTATTGATAAAATAGTTCCATTATTTTGCACAATGTTCATTTATACATTTTAACTTTATGAAGTTGACAAGTGATTGACAATTTATTAAACAAGTTTGTTTTGACAGGTGTTACCATGACAACGACAAAGCACGTGGTCATAAACAACCTCAGGTTATATGCATTATCGTATTTGTATTGAATTTAGTATATTGTCTAGAGTAATTAATATACTATTAAGAAACAGTTAATTATGCTTTTTCTATTAATTGCGATAAATACTCCAATTTTTCTATTATTTTAAAATTTTCTGTTTTAAATGGAGTAATTTTGAGGAGTAAAGGCCAATTCACAGCTTTTGTTTGCCTAAGCAATGCCGTACGTAATTGGTTGATACCTTCAGTATTGGACAATTTTTTAAAATTGACGAATCACATTCGGCATTGATCCGGCAAACAAAAGCTGTGAATTGACCTTAATTGCCGGGGATTTACCGCTTTCCAAATTTAATAAACTATACATAACCATGAAGAATTTTTAAATGACTGCTATGTCAACTTTACATTTTATTTTTCTAATAAAGGCAAAGAAACACAAGTAGAAAATTGGACTCTTAAGTTGTTTTATTAAATTTTAATTTAATAAACATTAATTATATTAGAAGGACGTCGAGCGGAACATTACAATGTTTCAAACAATTATTCGGTTGTATAAATTACAATTGTCGAATTGTGTTATAATTAATAATAAAAAATTGTTTTAATTATTTACAATCGAAACATCAAACGCTGTTTTTAATGCACAAGACGTTTATAATCAATTTTTTCAAGTTGTACTAAAGGTTTTAATTGCTCAGCAAAGGTCCTCATATCTTCGGCAATTGCATCTTGTCCGGAGGGAGCAAGGACACTCAGTTCCACTAAATAACTCTGTGACACAGGCTCTACGCTCTCAGGCATTTTTCCCTGACCCATTTTAAATATTTTCGAAACAGTAACTTTCATTCGACCTTTTCGGAACATGTAACCTCTAACAATGTATTCAAAATCTAGTTTACAGCCCAATTCTGATAAGAACTCAGCAACTGTGTTACTGGTTGCGATGTCTAAACTGCTTCTAATTAAAGTGGGTCGAGATTTATCTCCTATCTCTGTTTGACCAATGTATCGAAGTTGCCAAGGCATCTCTGGATAATCAAGGGCTCGCCGAACTCGTAGAAGAAGAGATTGTTCAGGTGGTGGACCTCTAAAAAGTTTTGAAATATTTTAAAATTAAGCTTACTTTGTTTCCATAATACTTAACATTTTTATGAATATGGCAAACCTTCTGATACTAAAACACATTTCGTGATCATGAAAAGTTTCAGTTCCGGTGTTGACATTGTCGCACAAGCCTCGGAGACGATGTAGAAAAACTTCAACTGCGCTGTCAAGTACAGAGCCTTGCAAAAGATATTCTTGATTTGGAATTATATTTGTTTTCATTGCAGCTGTCATGCTGTCCATCGCAGTAGTTATTGGAGCTGCCATGATGACCGTTTCCTAAGACAGCAAAATTATTATCATTGTTTATTTTGTTACAATGAGTTTTACAAATTTGAGGTTAGATTGCCATTTTCTGTGCGTATATATATACTTTCAAAAGCAAGAATAATTGGAGAATATTTTAAGCATTTGACTACACTTTTTTTCATATATATTTATCAATTGGTTGATTAATGCTGTCGTTAATAATGTACACAGTTTTTTAAAAAATAAATTAAAGCTTACTCAACAAACCCAACAACAATCAACAATAACAGTATTCAAAATATGAAAAGATTATTCAGCACCCAATATAGTTAATCGAATGTGTCACTAAAATATAAATAAAATAAAACTTTTAATGGTAAATTTATAAGCAATATTTTTATTTACAAAATTTTATACAAAACTAATTTTCAACCACTTGTCAAAAGATCTTGATCTAAACAGTACAATCCTAAATCTCCGTATCTAAATGCTCTAATAAAGTGTTCAGCAGCATAGTTGTAATTAGGTTTTGTAATCAATTTATTATCAAAGTTTCTAAGCTTCAATGTAAGGCCTAAATTAATCGAGATTTGTCCTAAAACTTCAGCAATATTGTCATTTGGTTCAGGTAATCCAAACTTTTTAACATACTCAAATCTTCCGTGTTTATTTAACCAAAACAACAAGTAGTCAGCCATTTTTTCTGCACCAACTAAATGATCGAGTAAACAACCTGCCAATGATAATTTTAAACCAGCATTAATGTCTCTTATTTCCGGGGAAAGAATTCCTGGAGTATCAAGGAGATAAACATTTTCTGCTATTTTTATTTTCGTCATAACAGCACGAGTGATTCCAGCAACAGCACCAACTTTTGCAGCATTTGCTCTTCCAAGATGTTTATTTCTTAAACGATTAATAAGAGATGATTTGCCAACATTAGGAACGCCGATTACCATAATACTAAATTCACTCTCCTCCGCGCGGTTAAAGCGTTCTGAACTGTTTATGAGATCTTTTGCTAAGGGCAGCAAAGATTTCATACCTTTACAAGTCTGATCTTTCATGTTTGTTAAAACAATATTTTTTACTCCTTCCTTTTTTAAACGATCAACGGCGATTTTTGTGTGATTTTTATCCGTTAGGTCCTTTTTATTAAGAACATAAATGTGTGGTTTTATGCCTGACAGAGTTTGTTTTAATTCGTGACAACGACCTGAGAGAGGTACTCTCGCATCGTTTACTTCTATTATCAGATCAACATTTTTCAACTTTTGTTGCATTTTCCTCAGACCCTTTCCCATATGACCAGGAAACCACTGCAAAAAGTCTTTTCTGCTGGTTGGAAAAACCTTCCGAAAACCAAAAGACATTTTTTTTCCTATAGAAGCTGCCATTCTGGTATCTTTTTAAGAATCTAAAAAAATTCAATATCAAGGTAATTATTAATATACAGAAGTAGGGTTCTGTGAGAAAAGTAAGAAGACAAAGAAGAAAAATGATAAAGTGAAGAAATGTTTATAAAAACGTAATATGGGTACTCTACCCTCAAAAGCTCCAGAAATATATATTTTTAAAATATTAATTCTGATGTTACAAATCTTTCTAGATATCATCTGTACCTAAAATTCACTTATTCTAATTTCTAAGCACAGGTAAAGCCATTTTAACAACAAACAATAATAATATATAATATGTTAATAAAAGCAACGTGTAGCAAGTGTTAAAGTGACAAGAGTGACAATAACAAAAAGATAACATAACCTTAAAAAATGTAGAGAGTTCAAATTTTTAACCGTTGAAACTGTTGTATGTTACGCGTCTTAAGCAAACAAAGTAAATGAAATTTGTAAACTACTCACAGTAATTAACAAAGAAAGTGTTTCTTAAAAAGTTTAATAATTATACTTACTACTTTTTGTAAGATTGACAAAATAATGTTGTTTAGCTTCTATCGTTTTACTCACAAAATATTTTTGTTTACGTTTCATAATTTCTTGTAATATGCATATTACATCTTATATTTATATGCTGTTTACATATTACGTTTAAAACTGAAATTTTGAAACTTTAAATATATTTTAAGTAAAATTATTTACTGGTTTAGAAAAAATGGACGAAAGTTTTAAACAGCTACAAGAGAAATTAAAACTTCTTGAAACAACAACGTTGTTAAAGAAAAGTCAAAATTCTGCCATGTGTAAGTTTTATAGTTTATTACAATTAAAATTTAAGTTTGTCAAAAATAAATGTTAATTTGTTGGGTACTGATATATAATTTTATAACTTGATTTGTTTCGTATCGTTATAGATAAAGATGAGATTCAGGAAACGCTGCTTGATGTTCAAGAAAATATTCGAGATTTATCAGATGGAATCAGGTCACTGAAAATTACTCTAGGAAATTTAAAACATGAAAATGAACGCTGTAAGGTAAATTCCCTTTCTTTTATTTGTCAGATTGTTAAATATATTTTCAAAGCTGCGTTTACAATTTCAAGAATGTTATTTTTATGTGATGTTTATATTTAAACTTTAATCATAAATCTCTTTATAAAATTAAAACATTTTTCACTAAATTAGAAAATGTCTTCTGCGGTTAATATTTTAAATACAAAATTGGAGCATATGGAGAAAAATATCCCAACGGGAATAAAAGATTATTTAAAATTACAAGAAACTGAAATTTCAAATAATTTTGAAAATTGTGAAGAGAAAAAAGAAAATTACTCCATTAGATCAAACAATGAATCTTTAACTCCAAGTACATATTCAGTAACTAAAGACTGTAAAAAACTATTATTTAAAGAACTTGAAGTTTGTCCTCTCATCAGTCCTCTAACACAAGAAGAATTTTCAAAAATCCCAAAATATATAATAGGTAGACAGACTTTGGAAACAATTAATAGTTTAATTGCATTAATTAATCAAATTCTAAAAGCTAAATACACACTATTGTCTTTGGGTAAAAATGGAGCTAGAAAAAAAGGAGATTTGGATCTTTATCTGGAATATAAAAAACAACAAACTTCAGTTGAAGAAGGCGAAGGTAAAGAATGTTTATTTTATTATTAATTACTAAAATTGAAGTAAATTTTCAAATTGTTTTACTATTATATGTTTGTTAAATGCTTATTTCATTATTTTATTTTAAACGTTTTTTTTAGGTAAAATACACTTTTTTACTGCAGAAGATTATCAAAAACATACATCAAGTAAATTGGATAAAATCAAACTAAATATAATAACAGCTTTGCGTTCTTGTAAAAGACTTCGAGAAATTAGAATTGGAAAATCATTGTTCTACATGGTGGTGGCAAATTGAATTATATTTTTTAATATTTTAAATTAAAACGATTTCAATTGTACATATTAATTTGAAATATTTATATAAATTAAAAATAATAATTGTAATAATGGATCAAAGGTAAAAAAAGTTAAATAATTAATTAATTATACCAACTTAAATTTATAATTACAAATTAATTTGGTAATTAAACAATCAACAAGCGACGACGAATAATTAATTTTTTTTTTTTTTAAATTTCCGAGAAAAAAAAACTGTCATGTTTTATAAATCGATTTATTCATTCGATATACATAGTTGTTTTCTCTTAAGTCGTGTGCGGTGTAGTGTATACTATAGTATGTTGCTACAAGAAACTCATCATAACATTGTATTTTTTTGTTATTAAATTAATATCAGCGTAAGAAAATTATTAAAAGGCAAAATACTCTATTGTACTGTTTTTTAACAAAATTTTTAACTTTTTGCCACAATTTAAAGCACGTCTTTAGAACCTAACCTATTGCGTGTTTTCTATAGCATATATACATATTAAGTTAAAGTTTATTAAATAATAATTAATTCTAAAGTCACGCATAGGGATTAGTTAAAACATAAAAAGTTTCCACTTTTTGTAAATATATTACATATTAGAGTATATATATTAAAGACTATAGATTGTTTAAGAATCGTGAACATAACCCCTAAATACAACTGGATACCCAAGTTTTAAATAACTTTTTAAACAAAAAGTATATTGATTAATTAACCAAAATGGCTAATGAAAATAAGGCTCGTTTATCTAAATCTATTTTGGAGATGAAGGTAAGTTAAATGCATCAATCATTAATTTGTTGTCAAACTTATATTATCCATTTTAATTACAGTAATTAAAAAGAAAAATTGTATAAAAACCTTTTTATTTAATATTTTCCAATTCATTATTTATTCAATTGATCATTTTTTATAATCCAAGTTTTAAGATTTATTTAATTTTTTTAGTTCATGAAAAGAAGCAAAGAAAAGGTGGAAAAAGAACAATTTCAAGAGGAAGGTGAAGAATATTTCGGTAATCATCTCACATCTTATATGAAAAAGCAAACGTAAGTTACATTCTACTTTTTAACATTAAAATGTTTTGTTAAATGTTTAAGTTACTAAACAATTTTTCAGCGGACAATTTATTATTGAACCGAGTTTTATCTTTTGTGAAGCATTAGTCGAAGGAAGAGTCAGTTTTCAGGGAATGAATCCTGAAATTGAAAGAATAATGGAACTGGAGTCAAAAGAAAATATTAAAGAAGAAGCTAAAGACGAAGCAGAAATTTCAGACTCAGAAATGGCAGACAGATTTAAAAAATTAAAAAAATTTAAAACAGACAATTCTCGTGTAAAATCTGTTCATAAAAAATGGATGAAAAATGAAGAAGGTCCTCTAAATAAAAAACCGAAATTCCTTAAACCAGAAGATTAAAATCCAAATTTTCTTTTGATAATTTCTTAAAAAAATGAAATCGTATTGATATTTAGATTATAAACATAATTTATTTCTACGTTCGTACAATGTCACAAAATGGTTAACATTTGTATGATAAGAATATATTTAGATTTACTGAATCATTGAATAAGAATTTATACATTAACAAAGTATCTAATAAAAACTACTTACTTTAAATATTGACTTTTGGTCTTTTTTTAAAAAGAACAATAATAATATATTGGTATTTTTATTACTTTTTTAAATCGACAAATTTATAATATTTTAAAGCTTACAAAATACTAAACTCATCGCAAACGCTATTAATCTATTTAGTTTTATAATTAAAATTAAATATATTTATTTTGATAGGAATTTAAATTTTCGCGCTCAAATGGATGAAGATGGCGGTGTTGGTCACGTGACACAATCTAACCAATCAAATTAATGATAAGCGCAAGCATTTATCGACCAATCACATTACACCCCCTGTTCCCGACGTTTAAACGCACAAGAATTTTCAACAATGTCAATAATTTCCTCTTAAAATCCTTTTTTCTCAAGAAACATAACTATCCATTATCCTGGTGTGCCCTTATTTCCCAAAAAACAGTCAATCCCTTGCCGAAACATTAAAGAATCATTTTTATTTCCCCTTCCCCACGCGGCTTCCTTCACGCATAAAGATGCGTTTTCCCGAAAGAAAATGGCTACAGCTGTCATTTAGTGCTTAAGTGAAACTCTTAAAAAATCCAATTTTATTGAAATAAAAACGTACGGATAAACCTAAACAACACAGTGCAATTTAATAACATGATAGCGATTAAAAAAATTGGTTTTCCCGGAGGAAATATTTAAGCTTATCAAGAGTGGCATGATTAATAATCCGTTTTTCTGTTTACAATTTTTCTCCATGTAATGAGTGATAAATCGAGTGCTTTCAAAGACTTGAGTAGTCCTTTTCAAAAACGGGAATTTTCAGTCGTACATATAAATTCGTGATCAATAATAGTTGTAATCACAACGTGAGGCAAGAGTTCACATTTCCTCCCCTCCTTTCTCCTATTCCTTCCCCCTTTTTATCAACGCAAGTCAGACTTCTGGTACAGATTTCTCCAAATCGAGGTAAGTCCCTGAATTTTCCTTATTTTATTCTTTTCTTTAAAACATTTGACACGAAATGTTAAAAATGGACATTATTTGAAAAATTACTCGTGTCATTTTATAAAATCTTATCTCAAATTATCGCCTTTATATACCATTGATAGAGACTTGCGCGAAAAAGGCCCAAATTAGCCTGGCACAATGCGTCGTAGAAAAATTATTTTTTAAAGAAATATCTGATGCATAAGCTCAGTTTTTGATTTCCCGTGATTTGGCTTAATTAAAACAACAATTCCTTTAATTGAAATACATTTTCAAGAAGTTTGCTTCAGTTGTAATGTCTGCGGGGGTGAGAGTTTGTTTTCCTCCCTTCTGTAATTCCTCCATGGCAGCCGACATTTAATTTGGACTCATTTGATTATTTTTTATGTTTAAAATGGAATCATTTTTATCAATGTTTAATGTGTTTGTTTTTTATTTTGAAATGATTTGTTTTTATTATTCAGTACAGTGAATTAATTAAGGGTTATTGAAACATTTTTTACTGTGACTTATAGAATTAGTAACTTTTTATAATTTGTAATTTATTGTAATTTTGGAATTTGTGATTTTTGTCATTTTATATAAGTTAGATAGATATTTTTCAAGCAGTAAATGTTTAATGCAAATAATAAAATTAAATATTTAAAAATGTTGAGGATCTTTTTTAAATACTATATTTAAGATGTTTATAATACATGGAATTTGGTAAATATGTTGATTTTTAAATTTATGATTTTTATGTTTGATTTTTTGTCTTGTAAAGTAAGTTTACAAGTTGGAGATGTGTTTGAGTTGTATATAAAAGGAGAAAAAATTATCGATAAAAACAGTAGTCTTTTAATCTGAAAAGATATGCTGTGTGAAATAGAGGCAGGCATGGAATAAGAAAGAGAAAACCTGGGGTCCTGGGCCCCCACTGTCAGAGAATAATTACTGGAAGGGATCTCCGCTTTGGTAAAGGGAACTTTCGTGCAGTTGTAACCCCCCAGTGAACTGTTCATAATTATCAGAAAAAGTAGCACAGACCCCTCGATACAAACTGAATTTCAGCATTTTCATAGAAAAATTATTTCAAGTTTTATTCAATTTAGATGTATTTTAACGGCTGTTCACTATTTATTTATTATTATTTATTTATTATTCATTTATTTTTTGCTAGTACACAGTTTTCCATTGAAAAAAAATTGAATTTCCACTGAAGAAAGAAATAACACTTTCACTCAAAGTAACGTTTATTTCCAGTTTAATTTGTTTTAATTTTTCTGTTTTTTTTATTAAAATTAAATAGTATTTAACCAAAAGAAAATTAAATCTTCACAAAACAAATTGTTAATAAATGTAAACATAAATGCTATTTTGATAACAATTTAGTTTTCTTTTTATTTAATTGTCATTGAAGTTTATTGAATTAAATAGTAATTTTTGCTTCATATTAAATGAGTGTTCTATTAATAGATACAGGAAGATTGTGTATAGTTAAAAAAAGACTTCCTCTCTTAAAAGATTAGGGGAATTATTTGACTTCCAAGTTGGGAAGTAAAGTTTAAAAAATTGTAAACCTTTTCTAATTGAAAAAAAAAAAAAAAAAAAAAACTATAAAATCTATCCGTTGGGAAAAGTATTTTGCAAATAATTTAAAGTTAAACATTGTTTTTCATTCTCCTTTAGATTGTTTAAAATTGTCCTCTTGTGTTTTTAATTTTCTTTAAGATTGTCTCAGTTGTTAACGAGATTTTAAAGTTTCTTTGAACTTTGTATAAAGTTTATTTCAACTTGGAGTCTTCCTAAAGTTTAACTTAGTTTGAAAGTTATGTTACAAATAACCATGTCTTCTAGTTTAATTAAAGTGTTGTAATTTTTTAAATTTGCAGATAATCATGGGTTCGAGTCAGCAATTCTCTTTAAGGTGGAACAACTACTTGAAGCACATCACTTGTGCTTTCGATACCTTACGAACTGACGAAGATCTCGTAGATGTAACTCTAAGTTGTGAAGGGAAACGAATCAGAGCTCACAAAATGCTCCTTTCAGCTTGCAGTACATATTTTAGGGACTTATTTAAGGTAAAGAAAACGAAATATATTTATTATGAGTAACTAAAATAAAAATATATGTATTATTAATAATTAAAAGAATATATTCTTAAATTATATTTCATATCGATATAAATACAAAAAGTATATTGAAATTCAATATTACCATGTTGCTGAATTAATTACTGAAATTAATCGTGAACGGAATTATAATTGAGATTCATGAAAATATGGATATTAAATTTCGTTGTAATTTCTCTCAGGAAAATCCTTGCCAGCATCCAGTAGTTATATTCCGAAATGTAAAGTTCGATGATTTAGCAGCACTAGTTGACTTTATGTATCAAGGTGAGGTCAACGTAGTTCAGGAACAGTTGGCCAGCTTTTTGACGACAGCTGAACTTTTGGCAGTTCAGGGTCTAACAGATGGCAGTGGGAAAGATAACGATAGTTTAGTTGAGGTTTGTTTAATTCCTTTTCTTCAATTCAGCAAATAAACATTAAATCAATTTTAATTTAAAAAACACATTCTGCAACTTTAGTTTATACTCTTCAACTTTTAGAAGAGAATGTTTAAAAATGTAATTGAATTTAAAAATGCGCAGGACGATATAGAAATTCCAAATGAACCAGAAGTACAGCTTCAAAATGCCTCTGGAAGGATAACGACAAATAACAAAGGAAGCAAGTCTCCTTCGTCACCAGTGGAACTACATTCAGAGCCTCCACCCTCAAAGAAGAGAAAATGTCGAGAAAACTCGAGCGTAAACACAGAAAAGGGAGCCAACGCAAAGGACTCAGAGAAGGCAGAGAACCAAAAAGGAGAACCCGTGGAAATTATACCACTCATGCCAAATCTTAAACTCGAGATGCCAGAATATTTGGAGCAGGATGGCAGTAGTTGTAGTTATGATGACCAGAGTGCTGGTGATTCGAATAAATTGGGTATTGACGACAATCCATCCGATAATCCAGATCACGATCAGAAGCCGGACATTAGTCAAACGTTTTATTCGAATCAGTCCACGTCTGACAGTTTGGACGCTAAACAGGTGGAACTAGGTAAATTTACATTAATTTTTACCACTTGAATTCTAAAATTAAATTTATTAAAATAAATAAAACAAAGCGTCCTCTCGAAGAAGAATAAAATTGAAAAAACAACACTTTAAATGTATTTTTTTTTTATTAAATAAATAACTTTTTTAGGACATATGCTTTCGAAACCGAGCACGTCGGGAGAGAGGTTATCACAAGAACCTGCGCAAGGTGAGTGATGTTGTTTTGACTTTTCATGCCTTTTCGATAGTTTGCTGTTGTTGCCACGTCTCCTTTGATTGACTTAATTGGTTGTGAAATGTAATCGAAATTTATAATCAGTACAATCAAACTTAGTAGATAGTTTTTTTCTGAAATAAAGTGTAAAACTTAATAATGCACAGATAAATTCTAAAAGAAATAATATATTTTTAAAATTGGCTCAGATAGTTTAGTTTCATTTAGAATTTCGTCTTTTCATGATTTCTTTATCAAACACATTTCGAAAATTGGAGACTGGTACTTTAGCGAACACTGAGTTTTTACCCGTACAATGCAAGAATGAAAATTAAATTAAGCATTATTAATTGAATAAAAATAGAAATTCAAATTATTTAATAAAAATAGAAATGATTTTTGTTTCTCATTTTTTTTCTTTCACGATAATTTAAAATTTTTTAAAAATGACTATTTTCCGTGTTTCTAGAAAAGTAATAAAGAGAAAAAGTTTTCATTCTGCATTAAGAATAGAGGATCCGAAATGTTTTATTGTCCATAGAATGTACAAAGCTTTTTTTGTAAAATAATTCACGTGAACCTGGCTTTCTCTTTCTATGGATTCGAGTTCTAATCAATAATTAAAAATAGAAACTTTATCTAATGTGCCCTATTAGTGCAATTTTTCATTTCGATGGGTTAGACATTTCAAGAATTTGACATTTAAAACAAAATACAATGGCTCGGTAGCACTTTCGGCTTTGCATTTATCCTACGCTGATTCAGGCGAATTTACTGTTAAAAATGTGGGTCAAGACAGAAGCAATAATAAAAATTTATTTCTTTAAAAAAATGTCTAAGCTTAGCTTCGGGACAGGTTTTATTATTGCTTTCGTGTGTTAATAGCATTGTCCTACTGTGAACCTGATTACACTAATTTTAAAACAATTCAATAGTAATAGAATAAACAAATATTTCGAATTACATTGTTTAATGAAAAAAGAGATCTCGACAGGCTTACTTTTGTTAGAGAACATTTATTTTTCTGGAAAAGTAATTCTGATTCAAAGAAATATTGAATTTACATTTAATTATGTTTGTAGAAATTTAAGAAAAATAACAAACTTTTAGAAGATGCATAAATAAACAAGAAATTAAATGGTAATTTTAATGTGAATGATAAATTAATTGTACTTTAATGAAAACTTTTAAGACTTGAAAAAATGTTTGTATTATTTTGAGTCAGGTTCACAATCTGTAAATTAACGCAAAATTGATCTGTGTGTAAAAACTCTGGTGGTTTTATACATTTTAAAGCAAAACTCTCTTTTCTTGCAAGTGATTCTTATTCTTGTGGAAATTAGTCTGCGTGTAAATTAGGGTGATGAGTGCATGATTTTGTGAGTTGTCAAAAAGAAAAAAAAACTGTGTGGGGAAGGAAACTTGGGTTTTAGGTGAAGTTGTAGAAATTTAGAAAGCATTGTCAAGTGCTGTATGTGTGCCCACAAATTAGGAACATTCCAAAAATAATCAGATGGAGACCATGAATATATATATATATATAAATTTCTTTTATGTACTAACCGTAATGAAAATCATGTTAGGCTCAGAATAAAAAAGCTATCGAAAAGGCTCGTGTAACCCAGATCTCAGCAAAAACTGACAAACCAGCTCAAAACATACTTTCAGTATCCAGAGTCTTTTTTCACTCAAATTAATCTGTTGTAATAATTATTTCCATTGATTCGGCAATAGATTTTTTAAAAATTAGTATCAATTTATCATTGTTACGGATATTCAATTTGCAATTGTACCAATATAATTACATCGAAAGGATTTAACAACCAATATATCAATTAGAACCATTTATAGTTTTTTGTTGTAATTGATCAAATCCATAATTGAATTTTAAGTCCTTCATTTAAGAAATTTACAAGAGAGTTGCAATTATTGAAAAAGCCTTGAATTGCTTTTCCTAAATTGAGTTTTGTTGAAGAAAATTAAATTTAAAAAATAACTAGAAAGTAGTAGAATATTGTACAGTTGTAAATGTAATATTTGAATTCAAGTTAATGTAAAGTTTGAATAAGTTTTGTTTGAAAGTTGATTATTACCGCAGTTTTAAATTTATGATTTTAAAAAATAAAGATTAATTTGCTGAACAAGACTCTTGGCGAATAGATTGAATAATCTTAATTAGGAAAAAAGTATTATTAATAAAAGGCGGTAGTGGTGGTGGTGATGGTGACAGTGGCATGTAAACAACCTTAGGCATTCTTTCCAATTTCATTCACTATTGGTAGAAATTTGTATATAATTTATGAAAATTAATAAACTGTAGGTAAGTAATTCATTAACCTAGGGAGCTAAGGCAGCATGAACCATTTCAGTAGCTATTTCAGTATTAAAAAAAACAGCTTAATTCTCTTTTACGATGTGCCCTTGTGATTAAAAATATATTTAAAACTTTAGGATTAAACTTAAGAAAAAGAAGAAAATTCGATTAACAATTTGAGAGATTATATAATGATACATAATTGAAAGAAAATAACATGATTTAAAGAATTACATATTTGAAAGAATAGACTTTATATTCGAACTAAAACTGTGAACCGATTTAAAAAATGGTTATGAACAACAAAAGAAGCGCGAAACATTTTTTTATTTATTTTTTATTTGATACTTTTTCAATTTAATGATACAATATGAAAAGTGCGTTTTAATTACAATTTTTGGGTTGTCTTCGTTACCGGAACTTAATAAACAGTTAATTACCTATTTACTAATACTGTGTACAGATTTCTGTAAATATAATTTAATGAATGTGTGGATGTGTGAGAATTTAAAAACTGAAGTTTCTATGCAACTTTTTTCAAATTTTCTGTTTTTATTCTTGTTTAATTCACACAACCCCTTTAAGCGCAATTTTTTATTTGAACACGATTTCAAGATGCTTCTGAATAAAGTCTAGTCTCAAAAAAATTAATTGTCTCACCTTTTCTTGATGGTGAAAAAGAATGTTTCAAATATAAAGAATATCATTTCAATAAATATTGCACTTAAGTGGGTCATTTTGCGGTAATTGATGCACATGCGTAGATAGGATAGAACTTGTAATTTTATACGTCGTTTTAATGTAGTACATTTATTTAAACGTAAGATTACTGGAAAAAGTGGAGTTCTTGAGATCAAATTTTTTCTGGCTTACAAAAATCTCAATGTCAACTAATTTTAACTGCGTTTCATTCAATTTTTCATAAGCGTTTAGCAATGCCACGAATAATTTATAAGCGTCGATTGAATAATCGATTGCACTTTTTTTTGTGTAAAGAAAGCATATTTAGAATTTTTAATTTTCAAATAAAAAATTTAAAGTTGAATTATGAATTTAGACTTCAAATGTAAATAATAATATCAAATTTCATTTTTGTTTAGAATTGTTTTACTCATTAAAATCTTGTTTTCAATCTCTTACAAAAGTCTATTAATTTCAATATACTTGATTTCTTCTCTCTACTTTTGTTTTATATTTACAAATTCTAAAATCAGAAAATTGACCCTTATGAAGTCTAATTGTCTTTTCTTTTTGAACATCTTTTTCTTTTGAAAAAAAGTACATAAAGGATTGATTATATGTAATTAAAACGAGACTCACAAGAGTGAAAAGAGAATTATAATATTAAGAAGTTTGCATTTTGATTAATTAATGTTGGATCTTTTTCTTCTCTTCTACAAAGCACATTGAACTGGCACCTGGCAATGCTAAATTGTGGGTATTGTTCGCTGATATCTAGACTCGCTTTCTCGGCTGTGGGTTGGTGCTGGGACTGGACAAAAAAAAACCAAAAAAAAACACGCACACACGTTACTAATGAAATGGTTGCTGCATGTACACATATTTTAAGAAAACCACTAACCGAAGATTTGGCCAATTTTCTCCAGGAGGGACTACCTACGTTTCTGGTCAACCGCATAGTCTCAGCAAAGCAAATGGTCACGGAAAAGTATGTGTACACTGCAAGCGTCGAGGAGTTCTCACGTCACGTGGAAAACTTCGACAGACCCGCTTCAAATGTTGGCCCTGCAACGCCTGCTTGTGTCGATGGCCTTGTTTCGCTGAATTTCATGAAATGCGAGCCATTCCTCACATTCCTCCTCCATAGCACCAACCTGCTGCTACAACTGCCTCGGCTGCTGATCCTCACACTGATACAGTGTTTTCAGCATCCGATTAATCGAGAACTAATACCCACAAAAAACGCTCATTCAGTAGCCATTGAACTGCTCTTGACTGTACAATTTTCTCGCATAAGATACATTTTTGAGTTGCTGAAAGCTTCCGTTCTAAGCTACAGAAACACGTAATGTATCTTGCCATGTATTATACTCTTGTATCTTTACTTTTATTATTATTATTATTATTATTATTATATTATTATTAATATTAATTATCATTGTTATCAATTTAGGATGAATTTTGTAAATTTCGATGCGCGGAAATAATCAGAGAAATGTCGATTGTTATGAAAATGTGCGAGTAAGAGATAATTGTTATTTATTACTAATGCAATCGATATATTTATTTATTAATAGAATAATCAACACGTTCGTTACACTTTCTCATTACTAATGAGAATGTAATATATTTAAAACAATCTTTTAATAATTTATTCATCAACTATACTTTATTGAACAAAAAATAGTTTATAAAATAAGTTCAATATTTGAAAAAAATTTAATAGCCTACAAAAGTGTCTGAGTTTCAAAAAGCAAGTGTTTCAAATTCAAATCATTTGTAAAATTCTCTTTAATTCCAGTTTTACTATGTTTATTTTAAACTCGACAATTCGCACATTTTTTATTACTTTTCAATCTAGCTCCTTCTTCTTCAGTTCAAATTCATTTGAGAATATAAAATTTGATCTCAGTATTCTCAGTATTCTACAATTTGTTATTCAGAAACTTGTAATTTGTGAATGCAAATTGATACTGCAAAAATTGGTCTAGAATGAAAAGATTTCTCTGATCATAGAAACTAAGTTTAGTGAGCGATTTAGCGTTTATTTTAAGACAACGACTGTTACAAGAAATCGTGAATGTTTTCCAGCTTTGCTGCAAAATTCTAGATGACTGAGGAAACGATTTCTTCAATTTAGATCAATTTAGCTGTAAAAGTCATTGCGCTATTTCAAAAATGAAACCTGGGAACGATAAAACAACGCACTGAGACGAAAGCAACTCGGGTAGAATTCCAAATTGTTGAAACGTCAAATTTCTAAATAAAAGTTATTTAATTTGAAAGCGAAATGCTCAACTTTAAACTTAAACGTGCAATTCTAGAATTTATTGCTTAGAATAATTCGTCAGCAATGGTGCATAAGTTTCTTGTCCGGAACTCAATTCACTACTTAAAAAAGAACAATGCTTCCTCTATAAGGAAGCAAAATCAACTCAAGTCTAAGATTTATAATTAATTTCTTGTACATAAATATTGATTTGTGTTCCATAGACTGAATTTGAGTAAGTACCTTGTTTAGATCAATAATTTTTATAATTGAACATATTTCTTGTTTTGTAGAAAGAATTTTCAATTTTCGGAATAATTAGTTTTTTGATTATTTAATGTTGTAGCTTTTTGTTTGGAATCTGTAATCAAAGATAAATTAATAGTACGAATTCGTGAGTGATTAAATAAGCATGAAGAAATGATAAAAGAACTAACTTTTTGTATAAAAAGATTTCAATTTAAATTCAATGTATAATTAAATGGAGATTACAAAGATTTTATAATACTCAGTGTCGTCGAGTTTAGATAGCAAGTAAGAAGTACATCTTAGCTTCAGTAATAAAACTAATCGTACCTGATATCAGACTTATCGAATAAGAATCAGTTTTAAGACTCGGTCCTTTTTACATCGACGAATAAAAACTGTATTTTTTGTCAGTTTAATCAGCGTTCATCCCACAGTCTTAATAAAAAAAATCACATCTAATTGATAATTAGTTTCTCTAATTAATAATTAGATTAATTCATTTATCAATTAATAATTTGTAAAATCTAACATCATTGACTTGAACTGAAAATTCATAAATTCTAACTGAAAATTTAGTAATTGTTGCATTAATGATTAATTTATTCCAATTTTGCATTGTTTTTTAATATTTTTGTTAAATTTTTTATTTTTTTTTCAAATTTCTTTCTCACAATTGAAAGGTGAAGGTTTGTTCTTGAAAACCAAAAACTAAAATTTGTTTAAAACTTTGGGATTAACGCTTATAAGCTTCTGCTGTGTCCTCTTTCGTGTCGTCAGGCTTTGATTGTAGCTTCTGCTTTTATCCGTCAAGATGAATTTACTTAAAAAATCAGAAATTGGTTAAAACAATTTGACAATAGTTAAAAACATTTGAAAACAGTTATTTTATTTATAGAGCAACCAGGAGATGAAAGCACTGATCCAAATAATGACTTGGGTTCGTCTAATGATGACGATTTTGGACAAGCGACCAATGCTGAATTATTGTTTCGCTGTCGAATTTGTTGGAAAGGTTTCAAACACCCAATGTCACTTACTCTGCACAGAAATTTGCATACCGGTCAAACTGTTTGTCCAATTTGTCAACGAGTCTTTAGTCGAAGCTACGATATGAAAATTCATTTGCAACGAATTCACAAGTACACGATCAGTGTCAATGCAAAATTCAATTTCCGAAAACAATAGCGAAAGAGGAGCCAGAAACTTGTATTTTTTTTCTCTTTTTTTTTTATAAAATAAATGTTAGGAACGAATATTTTGTGCCATAATTTTGTAATAGACTAATTTTTTGCCAAACTTGAAAGTGTAATATTTGAAAAGTTGTTATGAATTAGAATTTGATTTAAAATTGATTCAATTTGTTTTAATCTTATTTTATTGAAATTCAATTGGTTCCTAACATTTTAAGACAAGGGAATTTAATCATTTCGATGCATTTAGAAAGTTCGACCTATTGATATAAAATTTGAGAAAAATTGATTACATAAGGGAGCAAAAATGATAAATATTCATTAAAATCGATTGAATTGTGGTTAATAACTTTTTTGTTGTTTTGAAATTGATTCAATAGCATTTTAAATTTTATTATAACTAAAATCTTGTAGAAAGAATTTCTGATTGGTTTTTTTCTCTTAATGTGAATGGGTCGAACTAAAAAATTTTGTTTCTGAAATTTTGTGACGTAGACGAAAGAAGTATTATTCAATCGAAAGATGCTGAATAGTTAATTGTAGTTTTTGTTTTAGTTTTATTTAAAGTGAATTTGTTAAAGAAATTGTGATACTGAAATTATGTATGTGCATTTCTTTAATGAAACATCATTCGAAAGATGTTGCCCCACTCTGTGCTAGGTTATATAAAATATGAATGATGGTCTCATTCAACAATTTAATTTACATCTTGTTATTTTTAATATTCTTTTTGTTTGCGTAATTAGAATGCTTGCACTTGAGTTAATTAACACTAAATAGAGTGCCACTGCCATTGTTTTATATTATTATTATTACATATTTTGGCTGAAAGAAGTGCACTAAAAATTGTTTTCCAAACATAAAATTATTTCTCTTTGAGACTGTTGGTTTGTTTCTCGTAATTATTCCGTAATTTTAATAAGAGAGGATTAAATCCTAAGTGCTAAAATATTGTATAATATTGAAAAACAGTTTTTGAAAAGCGTAAATTATTTTGTAAATTTCGAAATTTATTATTCGATTATTTTTGTTATTATTGTTAATTATAGCAATTCATTTTTGTAATAATAGTTATGATAATAAAAAATGGAAAGTTATTTATAATAATTACAATAACCATTATTATAATAACTTTGTTGACAGAAAAAACATTCCGTTGGATTGTATTGTTTATAAAAAGGATATACGCATGTGCATCAGTACCTACCAATTATTTTTTAATAAAACTGATTACTTGTAATTGTACAACTGAATTAGGCTTTTGTGAAAAACTAAATACGTTTGAAACATTTTTCGAACATGTTTCGAGACAGTTTTTTGAACCTCTTTAATGTAAGTGTGAATTGGAATGAGTGAAGGGAGAAGGATTTTTTAGAAATACACTGTTCGCAAGCTTTTTAATTCTTAATTAAGGAAGCAAGAAAAATACTACCTTTCTGGTTAAAGGTTTTTTTTATATGGCTTGTTGGGTTTCACTCACATTTGGTTATCAGCTTAAATTAGAGACATTTGCACAAAATACAATTCGTCTGAATTTCACGCTCCTTTTTCTACTGATTATTTTTCTACTTTAACTTTTGGACTTTTCTCGAATTAGGAAATTAATTTTTTTTTCAATGAAAATGAAAATTCAATTAATCTGATTAATGATTGATTTTAAACAAAGTTGCCGATTATTAATATCTTTGATTTGATAGTACGGTATAATGGAAAATATGTACATATATGTATAGAAATAATGTATGAACAATAATTTTATTAGTTCATTAATGGTTATTGTAGATATTAATTAATCATGTTCATATTAATTATTAATCTAGATGTTAACTATTAATATGAATATTCATTATTAATTTGTATATAATAATGATTAATTTGAACAGTATACCTATAATTTGTAACATAAATTCAAAATATAATATGCAATTTTAATTAATTGACGATATGTAAAAAGCAATGGATAATTAGTACTCAAGGATTGAGAAAAATTAGTACATTTGCCAATTAACGCTCAGAATAGGAGAAAAATTTCTAATAAACCATTTTTCAGCGTTTTCAATTTATTTACAAAATGTTTTTTTAGTTTTTTAATTTTCTTCCGAAATTTCAACAAACTAAAATTGATTATTTTTCATTGATATTCCATTTTAGCAAAAATTATTATTTAAAAAAATTGTATTGTGGATCTCTAAGATTAGTACTTACAAGTACTTGCTTGCACTTTGATTAATATTTATAAATTAGTATTTTTTATTATCTTTAAGGTTGAAATGAAATATTTGCTTCTTGATATTTTTAAAGATTGTTACGAAAAAAGATTTAATTTTGAAAAGTATAAATTCCAAGAATACCTTGATAAAAATTGTGCTTTTCTTTTTCTTTTTAGAAAAGCTGTAGCTTTATTAATGTTTGCTTTTGTGATTTAAAGAAAAACTTGGGACAACCTGATCGAAGAGCGTTAATTGGTGATTGTTAAATTATAAATTAACAGTTAGTAAAAATTAAATCATGAAATAAATAAAAGGTTAATGTTGAATTATAAAATAGGTTCATACTGTAGGTAATTGTTAAATTACAAAGTATATAATGAATTAGATTCATAAACATAATGGGTGTTAAATTACAAAATGGATAAATATTAATATCAAATATGCAATAGGTAAATTTTGATAAAAAGAAACATCTAAAAGGATCCAAATTCCCTTTTCAAGTGGCCCTGTTTTTCCCCCCATCCCCAAAAGCAATTTAAACTGATGGGTTATTTTAAAATAAAAACTGATCAGTTGCTCGGTTATGAATATAAAAAAAAAACGGTTAAATTAGCAATACAACTGATGAATTGGAATGGGAAACCCTTTGGATTGTGTGCGTAGACTCACAGTGCGTACAACAACTTGGGAATCAGCTCGTCGTGAGAACAATGCAACAACCCTTTGAGATCAGAAGAAGAACGCGTCCTCGACATGATGAAAATGGAAGGTGGATCTGTGATACTTGTGGGAAAACCTATAGTCGTGGCGACTCACTTGCTCATCATCGCAGCATACACAGAGGAGACACTGTCTGTCCAATTTGCCACGCAGTCTTCACCCGCAAGTACACCATGAGATGTCATATGGTTAATGTTCATGGCGTCAAGTAAACTATATAGGGAAACGAAAACTCCAGTGCCATTTTTTTTAACAACACAAATTATCAGAAAAAATAACTGGTATCTAAATCTATCGGCTGTCCTCTATCTCGGATTTTAACAAATCATTTTGTTAATTGTTCATTAAATTAAACGTCTAATTTGTAAAATTATTTTAGTGCAAATTTAGCCAATTTCCTATTTTTGGCGCAATTGTTTGCACTTTTCGTCAAAATTGTCAACAAATTAAAATTAACAGCTCGTATACAATGTCATTGGTCCAATTATAACGAAATCCAAAGATACGTTTCAAATTATGCTAGTAAATGATAAAATATTTATATAAATTGTAACAATAAGAAACTGATTGTTACCCATTTTTGTTGTATAAATCCGAGATAAAAATGTGGACTGACGGTTTTGTAAGAAAGCCTCTTAATTGTCTTCAATTCATACTTTCGGGTAAGAATTAGAAAGCAGACTGAATGCTTGAAATTTAATTAATGATTTATGAATCATGGGTAATAATCTGCATTATTTCGAACAACAAGTTATAAAGTCCTTGTAATAATTGTTTGTTGATTATAAAAAAAAAAATATTCTATAAAAATGAGCTTTTAAAAATTTTATAAATATTCGCTCATATTGAAAGTAGGCGAACTATTATTAAAACAAATAGTAATATTAGTCTGAATTTGTACAATTCAAGAGGTGATATTTCACAAAAATTATTTTAATCCTTTTGTATTGAAAGTGTAGATTTTTTTATCACATGTAGAATACTTGCATTGTTTAAAAATTTACTTTCTTATTATCAAAAGCTTTCTATTGAAAAGAATTTTATATTAAAATTGATTTTTTCTTTTTACAAATTTCTTGTATGGAGATTAATTGTTTGAAGTAAATTTGAAAAAGTAAAAGAAGGCAATTGTTTTTTGTTGTTAATAAAAATCAGATTTTTTATCGTATAAAAATTATGTTAATTTCTAAAAATTAATTTATATTTTATCAATATTACCACTTGCAGAAGTGTAAAACCTTTTAATAATAAAATTCCTTTCAATCGTTTAAAAATAAGAATATTTTTTTCTTGGCACAAAACTTAACATTTTTTTATCAAATTGAATTTCTTTACTTTTGAAAAAATAATTCCTTTGTGATATTAAAATACTGTTAGATTCTTTCTAAAAACTGTTAATTCTGTTAGTATTTAACAATTGAAGGCAGTTATTAATCTAGTCATAATAGGTTTTATCTAGAATCTGAATCCTATTTTTTTTAAGGACAATCTCGATTTGGTAGTGATCGAGAAGAATCTCGCTTCTCATTTGTAACTATAAACCATGTTAAAACATTAAGGTCGTTGTATAACTTTTTAAATAGACTGTAAGTTTTTGATCCTTAGTCTATTAATATTTTGTATTTTCGAGCTTAGTCTAATCTCATTCAAGAGAAATTTAGTTTTAGTTTTTTTTTTTACAAAATGTTTTTATTTTCTGTAAATGTAATTCAATATTATTTGAATTTCTTTATCCAATAGTTGTGCTAGATTCTAAATTCAAAAGAATTTGTTATTCATCTAATTTAAAGTCTACATTCTTTTAAGAAAAAAATAAAGACTATTTGTTTAATTAAAATCTGTCTTCAATTTAAAATTTAGTAAAATTTTTGTATAAAACTTAATATTAGAATATTGTCAAATAAGTTTGACGCAACAAATATTTTTTATCAAGTTCGAATTTAGAATACTGATCTCTTCAAAGATACGATGTAAAATAATTGAAGAATACGCACTGTAATAATTATTAAACTGTATAATACGTGTTAAATTTAAGAATTTAAAAAAAACTACGAAACTCTCTGTTAGTTGAAGTCAATTTCATTAAAATACATTTGTCGCAAAATATTGAGGAATTCATTCTAAAACCAGTTCCAGTCTTTTCTTTATTTTCTATAAAAAACTTTCTTAAAAAAATTAATTGAATTTAGGATACAATTTATTAAATTGCAAAGTGGGGGAATATTTTTATTTTCTTTTTGTCTGTCATATATATATGTTTTTACGTTATCTTTGTCAAGTGTGATTGTATAAATGAATGATTGTGTGTTTGGAATTAACAATCGAGTGAAGCTGATTTTTCGTTGATGACAAGTCAATTGAAAATTGAAGTTTTTTCTGAATTTTCTTGAAAAAATGCCAAGGTATGTCACTGTCACAAACGGATTTCTACCAATGAAAATGAAGAATTTTTTAGGAAAGAAGGTTCATCATTCAAACAAAATTGATTGTGCGCATGATTTTCACGAAATTCGGTTTTTTTGCAGCATTAGAATTTGTATTATATTTACGATTGTTTATTTTTCCAGAGATTTTTAGTCAATCTCTTTAATTATTTAATTTTGCCCAATTGTTTTGCATTAAAAGCTTTAACAGTAGATTTTTAAAATTATTCTTTGTAGAATTTTGTTAATTGTACAGTATTTTGTTTATAATTTCTTACTTTACAATAATCTTTGCAATATTGTGTTTTTTTTAGTTAAATTTTTTAATTTCTCTTTTGTAGCAAATTAAATATAGTGTAACTTTTATATTTTTATATTTTTTATATATAGTAGACATTAATTTATCTCGTGTATTTATTTTGCAATATTTAGTTAAATTTAATAATGATAGAAGTTTGGCAATAATTTCGCACAATTTATTTATTTTCAACATGGTTGAATTTAATTAAAATTCAATAATGTGAAGAAACTGACAAATAAATCAACTGAAAAGTCAATTATTGATTATAAAGAAATGTTGAAATTCTAGTAGTATATGAAAAAATAATTGTTTTTTGACTTTTCGGTAGATTCAGCTTTTAATTTTTTAATTATCTTTAATTCGCATGTTTTGTTGTCGTACAATTTTTTGTATGTATTTACAAAAATATTTCTTTATTGACAACGCTTTTTAGCAAAGGTCAAGATTAATGTCTGTCCAGCGTTATTTTTATCACAATCGATTTCTGAAAGTAAAAGTTATTTTTTATTTACTTTCTAGTTAGGCTTTTTGAAATTGTAAAACATTTGAATACCTCTATAAGTAAAGAAATGATTAAAAAAAAATCATCAAGAGAAATATTTTAAAATAAAATAAACAAGTAAAAGAGAAAGACAGTAAATATAGATAGATTTGAGAGATGACAGTTTATAATTTTCGAAACGTGCACGAAAATTAGCATAAGCTAACAAACGTGCTCGTCACCTCTCTAAATTGCACACTCGCGTTAATCTTATCAAGTTTTATTTAAGCACGAAAACAATATTAATGCAGGTTGCAGTTAATAAAATGTAAAATTTTGCGATGATTAAAGTAGAAATTGGAAGACATGAATCCTGACTGAAGTAAAAAACAAGTATGAGTGATTGAATGTTGTCAACGAAGGTAGATAAAAAGAGTGAAAAAAGAGTTGATTTGAACAAGATTTTGTCAAAGAGTGGATCAGCGTCGATTTTGAAGATTGCTATGAAGCCATTTTTTATTTATTTGATTTAGATTGTCGTACAGTGACCATCGAACAACCATCCCATTCTTGCAAATTGTGCGGCAAATCATTTTGGAATCGAGACTCAATGTACAAGCATATGAATATGCATAAGGGAACGACCCAGTGTCCCGTTTGCCACAAAGTTCTCAGCCGCACAACCCACATGAAGCGACATTTAAAAAATCGTCACGGCTGGTTGGGATTCGGATCAACAGCAGACGCGGCCCGAATTTCAAATCCGCTCTCGATTTCCACGAGAATCGGACACCAAAACCAAAACCAAAGCCAAAACCAAAACGCTAATGCCAATGCAAACGCAAATCTCGACTCGTCTGCTTCGACCTTTACGACAATTCGTATCCGAGAGAGCAGCGTCGAAAGAATCACTTCTAGTCCTATTCCTTAGTGTTAACACAGAAGAGAAGCAATCCAGAGAACGGATTATTTCATTGATGCCTGTCTTAAATTTCACTACCTAGTCATTTCTACACTAGTGTGAATGTATTTATATGTCACACGTCTAACACGAGCACCATTCTACCTCCAGGATACCTACAAGAAAATCCCTAATCCTCCTCCCTTTTTTATCCTCCAAGCTTTATCTTGTGCAATTTTAATACACATTTTCCTCATCGACAATGCTCATTTCTTTTTTTTCGAAACACCAATTTTACTTTGTTCATTTATAGCTGAAATGATATTTTTATTGCTTTTTGTTTTAATTGAGTGATGATTATTAAATTTTAAAAGTTACTGTTCACTGGATAAAAAGCAGTTTTTTTAGCTTTCTCTCTCAAGAAAAGAGTTATTTAAATAATGAGCATTGTTGGTCGAGGATATTTAACAAAGAGTTCATTTTTTCAACCAAAGATAGCTAGAAATGAAAAATTACTTTATCTAGTCAAATGATTTCAGTACTTAATAGACTAAGGAGGAATGTGCATTTTTTGTAACACGAGTCATGTAAGAAAGATTAATCTTAAAATCCTGCATGGTAGATAATCCAATTAAGATATCTATTGGTTTTAGACTATAACGACTAGTCTTAAAAATTGCCAAAGCTAAACGCTAGATGAAAGAAATACAAATAGACTGTACTAAAGTCTTTTGGGACTGGCACGATTCAAGTCAACAATTCTGTCGTTCCTTATTAGCAATATCCAAATTTTAAATCCAAAGCATTCTTTCCAAATCCTTTGGAAAATCAAATTTCCAAGTCTTTCCAAATAATTGGAAAAATCTCTCCAAAGAATAGCAAAAAAAATTTATGGTGTATAATCTTTTAAAAATAAGGTCTCGAAGAATGTAGAAAAAGTCATTAGAACATTTAAAACTTTTTTACAATTATTAATATCTCACGCATTTATTTCATTCGTGAGAAATATCCCAGAAATTTCGATTTTAAATAATAGCAGTAATTACGATTGTAAACAATGTTTTTTTTTTGTGTTTTTTTAATTTACAAGAAAATAATTTATTTAAAAGATTTTATTTGTTTTACTATTTAAATTTCTAGTGCAAATGACACCATATTTTGTTTATTTTGACGTAATCGTAGAGTAGTTAATTAAGCCAAAAACATCACAAATTTTTATTGATTTAAAGAGGAAGAAAGTTTCTTTTCTCAGTCTATTATTACTATTAGTGCTCAATAATTAGTTTTAGTTTCCAGAAGTGGCATTCGTTCTTTGCTTTACTGATGCTTGTGTTTATTTATTCTATACTTATTATATACTTATTAGAGATAAAACAAAAATATATATTAAAAAATATAATTATATAAAAAGCAAATAATTCTATAAAAATTATATGTAGGTAATGTAATATATGTGTAAAGAACATTGCCATAAAATTTAGTGCAATTATAAAAGCCAATTGTTGACATAGTTCTTCAATTTGTCATTAATGTTAAAGATGTACTGAACTAGGGATATTTCTGAGTCATTTCAAGTTTTAGTCGAGTTTTGTAGTGTTAACAAATTGTGATCAAATTTGAAATTTCTTTATTTGATTGCAATTAAATCTGAAAATTGGAAACGTCCAAATTTCCACGCATTGGGGTCTCGAAATTTTAAATGTGTGTACTTAAAATTTTAAGCATTTTTTTGTCAAGAATTTTTGAAAATTAATCGCTTTAAATGTATTCAAATTTGAAGAGGATATATTTGAATGTTTGTTGATTTGTTGACATTGAAAAATAAAGGCAAGCATTGTTTGAGGCCCTGAAATTTAGATACGTCTGGAAATTTCGATATGTAGTTTTTCAATTTGTTAATATTGAAAGTTGATGGTATTGGAAATTTTAAACTTTAATTTTGGGTGTTGACAAAATTCGCACGTTACTATCCCGAACTTACCAAAGTGTTTGTGAATTATTATTTAAGTGTGTTTACTAATTACCAAGAAAAGACTGATGTACAATGACCCTAATTTTTTAAAAATAATTTTCAAAACTCGTGTAATTAAAAAACATACTTTATCTCTTTTATAAAAATCCTTTTTCTTAGTGTTCATATTTTGAAAATTATTCCCTAATCTTTTCTTTTTTAATTGATTTCACAATATTAATTGTCATTGTACCTCGGATTAGATTAGTTTTTAATTAAGATTGCCATAATTTTGTGTAATTTATCACAATAGGATTGTATTAGTTGTCTACTTTTGTTCTCTTCCGATTTAAATTTTAAGCGAGATTTTTGTTATTAAAGAAAAATTACCATTTAGAATTTATAGATGTTTTAGTTTCTTTTTCTTTTTTTAATTTTATTATGATTTTTAGATTGTGGAAAATTTTTATTTTGCGATTTTATGAATATTTATATTCCTGTTATTATAATAAGTGAATTAAAGTAAAATATATTTATATATATTCTTTGACTAAAAGCAATGTTAGGAACGAATGTGCACATTCCTCGAAATCTACGATTAACATTTTTTTAAGTACAAGGTTGCCAATTATTATTATTATTATTATTATTTTAATAGAAAGAAAACTACCTTAGTGGATTATTTATTGGAGAGAAATGGAAACTATATTATACAACAATAATATATTATCACATAAATTTACGTTTGGCTTATATGCAGGCAAATTATGTAAGTGAAGATATGTGTGAATAAAGTTGCAAAATGTGAATCAAGCAAACAATTTTTTCTCCATTTACAGCTTCTTTTTTTTTGTTAGTGTTTAAACAACTTCTTTTTTATTTACAGGATTATTTTTTCTTCTCTATAAAATAAGAACTTAAGAATTATATTACAAGAAATTTTCGTTTTATTTAAATGAAATAAATGTTTCTTTAATTAAAAAATTTTTTTTAATTAAAAATTGATTAAAAAAATATTGGATCAAATGATAAAACATTCTATTATGTATTAGGATTTGAGAAATTTTCTTTCAGTGTTTCAATTCGGATTTCGCAAATAAGCATATTTTAAAATAAACATTGATACTAAAAATGCGGTTTTTCAAAATTTTATGTAAATTATTAAGAGTTTTTGGCTAAAATTTAAAAATTCAAAAGTTAGAAAAATCAAATTTTGCATTTAAATCAAAATTATTGATTTAAATTTTAATTAAGATTTATTTTTTTTAAACATCAGTTGTTCTCTCAATTTCCTCTGTTTTACAATCTGTGAACTAAAACTATTTTCATTTGCTTACATTCTGCTTTTGATGCTGTAAATTGAAATAATTGTAAATAGTTAGAGGGTATAAATTAAGAGCTTTTTATTGAGAAAATAACCCATTCTATGAGTCAGCGTTAGGATCCGTTATTCCGTTAACATTTATTTTAGAATAAAATAAAATAAAGGAGCCATACTTTTATTAATTTTGATTTTTTTCTTGAAATGCTGAATTTAATGAAAAAAGACTAATTTGTTGCTGAAATTTCCAAAAAATAGTCTTTCTGTCAATATTTTCAGTAGAGAGTGCATGTCTAAAGAAATCTTTAATTGTACTTCTGTAAAAGTATAATTTCCATATTTTTCTTCATGATTAGCTTCTTTGTTTAATTTTATCAATCTTCAACCTGTTTGTCACTCTTTTTGTTTTTTCAATTTCTGCAGATATGTTAAATTTTATTTAAAAAAAAAAAATTGAAAGATATTTTCAATCTTCTATGAATTTTCGTTTGATTCCTTTCACAATGGATTCTAAATTCATTTATTAATGGATTAAAATGAATGAATTATGTATTTGATTTTTGGGATTAGACCTGCACTCTGAGCTTTAAGACTATTATAAAATAGTCAAACACAATTAAGCAAATAATCGAATTATCAACATAAATTTGTACACTTTTTTTCTATTGGGATGATATTGAAAGAAAATAAAGTGAAAACGATGATAATCCTTTTCATTAATGAATGGAATTATTAATTTTGGGATAAATTGAATTATTATCGTTGGAGATTAAAATGAAATTGTACACTTGTTTGTTAGAAAAGTATTAAAAATTTGCAACTAGAGGATGCATTTTCACATTGAGATTAAGTGCTTAGTTATGTTTGAAAGGATGAATATAGTGGTGAATCAATTGTAATTAAAGATAAATGAAATAAATTTAATTAAAATCAATGTTATGAGGAATCGGGGTCACGAAACTGTTGATGTGTTGCAGGGGGGGTGGGACGGAAACGGAAGCATGTTGGCGATACAACTGGTCAAGTGGTGATGCAGGGTCCAGGGCGTTTTTCGTGCAGTCTCTGCGGAAGTGTTTACAAGCACCTTGCTTCGCTCACCCAGCACTTGGAAGTGCATCGCAATCAGACAACCTGCATCCTCTGTCACACCACTCTCAGTCGTAGAACCGACCTGCGTCGACATATGCGCTTGAAACATAACATGCAATGGCAAAAAACCATTCAGAAGCGAGAAAATTCCTAGTCAGCAATTCAATTCGAAACTCTGTAAGGATCCAACTCCTTATTATTTTTTACTTTTTTAAAAAAAAGCACCCAATTTGTTTCCCACAATCTATTTTCCAATTTTTTAACAAATTTTCATTCCACTTTTCAAACACTTCCTCCAAAAACTCTTTTTCTTTATTTAATGCACTTTATTTTTAAAAATTTCATTTTTATTAAATAAATTAGAATGCATTGAAATAGAATCGTATATACAAATTTCAAAGCCCTTAAAATTGATAAAACAAAATGTCATTTTTATTTAATTTAATAATTAAAAAAAAACAACCAAATTCTATTTAAAATTTGAAAGCTCTCAAAGTTTTTAGACATATTGTTTGACAATTTTAGCTAATGAAAAATTGTACAAAAGACCCATTCTTCGTATTAGAAATCCTTCTTTTCTCCTTGCAAAGATAATTACGATTAAGGATTTCAAGTATTTCAGTTGCTGAAGCGATTCCTCATAAGATTGATAAAATTAGAGCTTGAAACGTCTGTAGAAAATAAGAATTAATTAGTATTAAGTGAAACGAAAAAATCGGATTAGAAAGTATATCAGGGTTCTCATTGTTACAGATGTATAGTTTTTAAATATTAAAATAATTTTGTGAACTCTACGAAAAGTGCGTCACACAAAATAAAGCATACATAGAATTTAATAAAAATTCGTCAACACGAAACAAAAAACCTGAAAGGAAAAAGAAAGAAAATTAAAAGAATTCCCTACGTATTCTCTCTAGTCTTTTTTAAAATAAATTATTATAAATAAATGTAATGCTAATTAAGTTGGCAAATCTTTTGAATCTGTGAGTTTATAATTGGTATTACAAGAAGCTTGAAGAATATTTTTTGCGTTAAGGCAGCTATTGAATCTCTAAATGTGACTTGGCCCGGTGAAAGAGAGCTTTATGAAAATTGCTTATTTTTTATTTTTTCTTTTTTCTTTTTACTTTGAAATATACTTTTTGGGTTGCTCTTTCATTCTCATAAATCAGAAATTGTTTTTTTTTTTTATTACATTTTGTGTTAGTTTAAAAAGATGACATTGATGTTTATTAGATTTGTCAAACTTACCCCATTAACTTTTGTCAATTTTCATTACTTTTTAGTAGCTCTCTAATTTGATTGAAAATCGTTATTTTTTACTTAGGGATTCGCAATTTTTTTCCTTTTTTATCGTCCATAAAATTTGATTTCTCTCACTTTCACTGTGGCCCGTCATTTTGTCTAGAAGTTGGATATAAAACAAACTTTATATTGCATTAATCATAGTCGTTAAAAATTGTATAATCGTGTTTAGAATTTAAGATCTCATTCATGATCTTGTTTCTGGAAAAAATAAGCAAGATTTATAAATCAAGTGTAATTTTATTTATTTGACTTAAAAAATTAGTTTAAATGTAAATTCAAACTTAATTCTCTTTGTAGGTGATCCGCTTTATAATTTCGAATTAGAAGTTAAGAGAAAGACAACCCTGTATATGTAAGATAAAAGAAAATAAATAGGCGTAAAATTAAACTAAACATCAATTTTTTGCAAATATATAATTAATTATTATTTCTTTCTTCAATTAATATTCATTATTTTATTTTTTATGAAAATAAAATTTAGAAATGTTCTTTTTGTTAATTAAAGTTTTCATTAATAAGTGATGTAATATAATTAAACTTTTAAATTAAGATCGGTTTACAGTTTTCAGTTCTCAGAAAAAATTGTGATTGCAATACTGAGTTCTGAAATAGGATTTAATATTATAGATTGTCCAATGGGTCAGAGTCTAAATTCGACGAATGCATGGTGTGATTTGTGTCAAGTTTCTTTTACAACACAATCAGCTCTTGGTCGTCACATCACTTCGAAACACGAGACAACACAAAATACTCCAGTTTATTGTTCCTTTTGCAATCGATTCTTTAAAACTAAATGGAGCCTAGCTACACACAATAGTAAGTATCATAGGTTTTAAGTTATCTTGAAAAATCAGTTTTTGTAGAAAAGAGAAAAAATTGTAAAAACATAAATCCAACGAATACAAATTTTCCTGTCCATTAAAATTGTATGGAATTAAAATTTTAAGGTATTTTCAGGTAAATGTCTGCAATATTTATAAATATTTAAAAGCAATGTATAATATTTTAAAAGGTAATATTTGATATATATATAAAGGTGATGTTTAATGAATATTTAAAGATTATGTTTAATAAATCATTAGATAAGATCTCATTTATTTAAGTAACATCTTGAAAATACTCATTTATTGTAGTACTTAATGTAAGATTAACTAAGTTTAAGAAAGTTTACAAAGAAAAGGAAAAAGTTTTGCAAATTACGAGCATTGATATAAATTAAGTTAAATAAATGACGTCGAGAATAGACAGACTGTGGAGTTATATAAATTACAGATCTTTTACCTATAAGACATTTTATTATTTTATAAAATAATAACTGTGCCTAGGTAATTCGTCTTTCCACCTTATCCATGCGCGCTTCTTAATAAAAAAATGAGGAATGTCATATTTACAAGCCTCCTCGAAGTGCTAAAACTAAATGCAAAACAGATCCACCTTGTACTTTGTAATCTTGTGCAGTCTTCTCGTCATTCCTAAAAGAAATTGCTCCAATTATTCAAAATTCTTTGCATAAAAAAATGTGTTTAACCACTTTGATATCAAAACAGTAAAATTATTAAACGTACCTACTTATAAATTTTAATTTTTTGGTACTCAATTCAGACACAAAAGATTGTAAATACATTTGAATTTAGAAATATTAAAAGGAGTGTGGGTAGGTATTATCAACGCTATGAAATTTGGAAAAATGTGAAAAATTAACGTACTAAATTGTCAACATTTCAGCGCATTTTGTAATAAATCAACGCATTTAAATTTAAAAGTACATTAATTTTGTAAGTATAAATTTTAATCTTAAGTGAATCATTGACAATGAATTAAATTTCTATGAATATGAATATATAAAATAAAATTAATAAAAAAAACTCACATCTGTTTCCCAGAGAAAATTAATCTTTGCTGTTGTGGAGGTATTCCTTCTTTTTCCTCGACTCTTTCCTTTATTCTATCAACTTTGTCCGTAGGTTCAATGTCTATTTCAATCTGAAAAATGGCCAATTTTTTTAAAACATATTATTAAAAACAAAAGCAACTTTGTATAAACCCTTTTTTAGGTTACGCTTTTAACTGTTTCTCCTGAACTGACAATTATCTCTATAGGTGTATACTGTGTTTTGAACAAAAATAATTAATAAAATATAAAAATTGGTTTTAAATTATAACAACCACCTTATGCCTAATCAGCAGAAACAATGGTTGTAGATATATACTTTCAATTGACAAGAATACAACAGAAATGTCAAAATTGTTTCTTTCAGGTTAATAGGTGCTTCTTCTATATCAATTTATGTGTTAATAAACTTACTTTTTGGTTAAATTCTTTTTTCAATTATATGTTAACAAAATTAATTAATATGCACATTATTACCGGTTAATTTATAATTACCTCTTTTCCGGTGAGAGTCTGAAAAGAAAAAAATAATTAATTTTCAAATTTAATGTTTGTTAAATACATACTGGTGATTTGTTCCACTTACCTTAACTTTGATCAACATTTTGAGATAACTAATTAATCTATTTTGCTAAAAAGAAGAGAAATTTTTTGTACTTTTAATGAAAAATTCAGAGATTTAAAAAGATGAACTTCAACTTTTGAGGTTACGTTCGAGAAACAGCAGAAGGGAGGGATAATCGTCACGTGACACCAAAACGTCCACCAATAAAATCTTCGTAAATCAATTTGTCCTTTCCAGTTCTACCAAAATAATATTTAAAACTGCAAAATAGAAACCAATTTTTAATCAATTATTTTAATATATTATGAATAATTTTTATTGTTTTACAATTACGTTTAAAACTAATGTTAAAAAGAAACATTTAAAAAAAGTAAAAATTGCATTTAAAATATTATATTCAATTTAAGATTTGTTTACATTGTTGGCCATTCGGCGTTTTCACAATGGACGTTTAGTCACCCATGGCCAAATACCAAATTGATATTTCTCATCTTGATAGATAGATAAATAAAAGTAAATTCATTTTCAAAGAAAATATCGAGTATCAGTGAAAGTTTTAAGAGTAGCAGGAAATTTGTTTTCATAAATGTGATTTGTTAATATTCGCAAATTATTGTGAAATGACACTTTGTGACGGAACAACCTAACCTAACAAACCATCTATTTTGGGAAATTCTCACCAATCGAACACTATTCTGAAGAAATTTTATTTACACAAGTATTCTGAAAAATATTTAACACTCTGAAAGTGAATAATTAATCATTGATTGAATAACAACAGTTTCTAAAATTTATAATCAAAGTGACACTTTGCATCAGTTTAGCACTTGATAGATCCCATTGTTAACTTTCGCTTTTTTGGAATTAATTAAACATTCGAAAACGCAATAATGCACATTCAAGAATCGACAAGTGGATCCAGCACGTGACAAATGTCATTGGAAAATACCGCGAAAATTTTGCATCACGAAGGTGTGTGTTTACCAACAAACAGATACAGTTTATAACCCCATTTCACAAAATTTTCTTCACGAAACGAGTGTCAAGAGAAAGTTGGTCGCTTCATTTCTCGTTTTCTTTTCTTGTTTCCCTTGAACATGTGTTGTTTCTGAGCAAAAGTGAAGAATCTGAAACTTGTGATTAAAATAGTCTGCTGTTTTTTGTAAATAACTATAATGTCAATGGATATCGTGGAAGATGGAATTATAGAACACCCACGATCTATAATTCACGTGGATATGGACTGCTTTTATGCTCAAGTGGAAATGATTCAACATCCGGAACACAAAGATAAACCTTTAGGGGTTCAACAAAAAAGCCTAGTTGTTACAAGTAACTATCTCGCTCGTCAATTTGGAATTAAAAAATGTATGTCAGTTCAAGAAGCGCTCTCCTTGTGTCCAGGTTTGACTTTAATCAAGGGAGAGGATTTAACAAAATATCGTCAAACTTCGACCAAGATATTTGAGATTTTACAACAATATACTCCACTTGTCGAAAGGCTGGGATTAGACGAATATTTTATAGATGTGGCCTCGCTTACGGAAAAGTACACTTACACAAGAGAAACACATGATGCAGATTTCTCAGGTGCAGAGAAATTTTTTGGTGATCCTAAAGAGGAATGTCCTTGTGGGTGTCACACGAGATTATTAATTGCTTCGAAAATCACTGCCGAGATTAGACTGAAGATTTTCAAGGAATTGGGACTTACGTGCAGCGCTGGAATTGCTCATAATAAACTTTTAGCAAAACTTGGAGGGAGTATTAATAAACCCAATGGACAGACTTTAATTTATCCTTCTGCTGCAGTTTCTCTTCTTTCTTCGGTGGGCCCTGTTTCAAAAATACCAGGTGTTGGTCAAAAGATGACGGAACTCTTGCAGGTATTATGAATATTTAAAACTAGCAAATATGCTGAGATAGTTATAGTATTTTAAAGTTCTTAATAAGTAAAGATCCTGATTTTAAACAGAAAAAGATTTAATTTCTTTTAAATTTCTACTACAAACAATTATTTGCAGGTAAACAACATCACGACTATTGAGGACTTACGAAGAATTCCTTTGGATAAGTTGGAATTGAAAATTGGCAAGGATCTGGCGAGAAAATTGAAAGATTGGGCCGAAGGGATCGACGATTCAGTGGTAAAACCTTCGAATAAACCTCAATCAATCGGCCTCGAGGATGGTGTTAAGAACATTTCGCTCGTTGACGAGGTGGAATCCCGACTAGGTGCTCTTCTGCGAAGACTCACGGAAATTGCGACTGAGGATGGTCGTATCCCTGTTGCCATGAAGCTCACAGTTCGAAAACACGACTTTAATAAGCCCCATTCTGGAAAAAGAGAAACTAGACAGTGTGCTTTACCTCAACATGTTTTGCCTCTGACAAAAAATGGAGTCTACGATCACACAAAGATGCTCGCTCTGCTCATGAAGCTCTTTCACAGAGCAGTCGATGTCTCGAAACCGTTTCATTTAACTCTGCTTGGAGTTGCTTTCACAAAATTCCAAGAGAGATTCTCCGGGAGAAGCAGCATCACGTCCTTTCTCAGAAAACAAGTTGCCGTCCAATCCGTTCTGGATATTAGTTCTGAAGAAGGGATTCTTGACTCGAAACTTGGATCTCCTATGAGTACAAATCAAGACAGCAATGACGCTTCGGATTGTTCGTTTCCGAATTTAGAAAACAGTTTGTTGTCAATTAGTACTGACTCGTTAAATAGCCCAAAAGCAACAGCTGGAAATTATCTGCAAACCGATGACGAGGATTTGCCCTGTGAGGCGGAACCTTCTCCTAAGAAGACCAAGCTCGAAGTTTGGTTAAGAGAATCTCATAGAGAATCACCAAGCAACGAGATGGCTGGTTTACGCCTTGGTCCGTCGTCCTCAATCTCTACGCCGTCCAGAAAGGAGTCTATCGTTTTAAAATCCTTGCCTCTTGATCTCCAAAGAGAAATGAGCCATGCTTGGCCAGTGGCCAGCAATACAAAAGCGAACAATATATACAAACAATTTATAACTAATAAGTGACAGTGTTATTTAGACATTACTTGGCACTTCTTTTATATATTTTTAAATACAATTTGTATAAAACCAGGTGACAGTACTGTGTTAAAGAGTTAAAGAAATCAACAGAATATAATGATATTTTCGTGAAATTCTTTAGTTTTATTCACAGACCTAAAAATTGTTATCATTCAAAGAATATAAATTTATAAAAAAAAATTCATTATATATTAAAGTAACTCTAACTAATGAAAGGGACTTTAACTCATAAGTATTTAAAAAAATATATACATCATATAACCTTAATACTTAACACATTAATTTTATGCTTTTATCTCAAACCTGTAATATGAATCGTAAATAAAAAGAACTTTGTTATTTTTTACATTTAAACAAGGATTTAACATAAAAATTATAATCATCGTATACATATCAATTTTTATTTTTCATGACAAAGATTAATATTTTTTTATATTACAACTTTCATACAAAAAAATAAAATTTAAGAAATTATTGCAAGTGCATTTACAATACAGTAAAAGTTGTACCTAGAAACGTTTCAACGCAGATATAGGTGTTAAGACACTAATACGCCTTCTTACTAGAAATCTTTTACAAAAATTTTTCTATTTTCAAACAACTAATTTCTTTTTAAAAAATTTAGTAACGCAAAAGTTATCATTATAATATTCTATTTACAAAAGAAATTATTTTCTTCTTTTTTAAATATAAAAATAAATAGAGAAAATTTACTTGATAATTCAATATAAATTTTGTTTAAGCTTTTAAACAAGTTTTATTAACAAACGTGGAAACTTTTGTTTATTAACTGTTAAAAATGTCAAAATTCAAAATTATGCGGTATTTAAAACTGATATAAAATGTTTAAAAGAAATACGTTGATATTTAATGTTTTTAACTAATGAAAAATTCAAATTAAATCATAAATTGTGATCAGTTGGTAGACCATTCTGAAAAAAGAAAACAGTTTGTTTATACAGATTTGACCATTAAAAATAAGTTCGCACTAGAAACTACGCAACTATTTCATTTGTTAATATTATTAATCTTATTTTAGATAATTAAATAGTAAGTATTAATGATTAATTATGCGAATGTCTAATTCATTCACACAATTAATTAATGTACCTGAAACACTAAACTTTCATGTGAATGAAATATTTTTCTCTTGATTAATATTTGCCTTGAAATGTTTTTCCAACTGAAAATAAATTAAAGTATTAAAAAATCTTTACTTCATGAAACTAGTAGAATCTTCTTCTTGGCACACGAACTTTTTATTTAAAATAACATTCAAGTTTATAAAAACGAGATGAATCAAATGTTTAAAATTCTTTTTATTAAAAGTTCTATTATAATAAATAGAAGTAGTTTAAAGTTGATTAAACATACTTAATCTTCTAAGTAAAGTAAAGTAATTTTCTAATAAATAAATAATAATCTGATGCAAATTTAACAAAGCATGCCTGAAAAGTGTTGTATCACACATATTGAAATGTTGAGAAATTACAAATTAGTTATTTATAAGACAATATTAACATTAACAAATGAAAAAACGAATTATATTCTTATTTCGGAAGCAATTTCTAAGATAAAGCAAAGAAAATTATATTTGAATTAAAATTCAGCTTAAAAGAAAAATTAATGGTAAATATTGTATAAAATAATGTAACTTACCAAAAAAAAAAAAAAGTTTTTCAACGCGATGCCTGATTATTATTAGCAGAGATGAGTGAATCTAGAATCGATTTTTTGCTTTCCACTTCCAAGGGGTCATTACTGAAATTTTCAGAATCAGTAGCATACCCCTCTTGTGATGTGTTTTCATTTAAGAAAACGTCATCAAAATCCATTAACGTTGACATTGGATTATAAGTCATAAGTTCTCCTCCGTTTCCGTTATTTGTATCTAAAATAAAAGAAAAAATATTTAAGGTATTTTAATTTAATTTTTACTAAATAACTTGAGTATATTAAAATTAAATAAATGAAAAATGACCATTGTTCCTACTACTAGCTTCCTCGTTTTTATCACGATTAGTGTTGGGATCCAAATCAGGATTCATGGGAAATCCATAAGACATTGGATCTTCAGCTCCGAATAACTAAAACAAAACAAAAATCATGTTTTACTCCAAATTTATTTGCATTTTATAACAAATGATTTTAATACAACTTGATGATTTGGTACACGTAAAAGAAAATAAGTAATTATAAATTTGATTTAATTGAAATTATAAAGAAAATCTCCATTATGAATGTAATAATCTAAATGAAAAAAAAAGTGGAAAATTACTTACATTGAGTAAAGTATTAGCATCAATACTGTAACCTTCCCCTCGTAAGATATCACGTAAATTTTCCAACTCGTTTTGCATCGTTTCCAAATGATTATCAACTTCACCCCTAATTGCAGATAAAACAATTGTTAGTACAAAATGTACATTTCATTAGAGACAAATTTTAAATAAATTAACTATAACTTAAAATTGTCCACAGAGGTGAAAGCACGCTGACGTCTACTTACGTTGATTCTAACCTGAACGTATGACCAGAAGTTTCTGAATTATTATTATTAACGCAACTAAGTGACAAATTATCTGAACATGTACTTGTGCTTGCTCCATTTTGTGCATTATTTTTTTCTGCCTCAGAGCTGCCATTATTGACATCTACCGAGAAATTAAACTGTTGCTCATTGGCTGAAGATTGTTCGCATTCAGCATTATTGACAATATCATCACTTTTACTTGTGTTTTTATCATTATTGATGGCATTATTTTCACTGGTCGGGAGACTATCTTCATTTATAATTTCTGGAATAATTAAGATATCTTCAAATCCACCCATTGCAGGATCGTTTGAGACTTGTTCCTCTGATACATTTAAATCATCCATATCACCAGAAGTTAGGTCGGAGTTGAGTTCAGAATCTGGATCAGGATCATTGTTTAAATTTGCTGCCATTGCCGCAAGCTTGGAACTTCTAACTGTCGCGAGAGGTACAGATTTAGTACTTTTATTATTATGAGCAGGAACTTGCACTGGTACTTCTAATTCTTCTTCTTCAACTGGGATTTCAAGCATTATTGTTTCTTCTCTATAAAAGAAAAATACTTTTTTAATATTAACCAAAACTAGGATATGGCAAATAACTATAAGTAAATGTAACTTTTTAAAAAGTAGAAAATTCAGTGGTTTCATTTACTTCTTGTAGAAATAAAAAGTTCTACTATTTAATAAGTAATAAAAAATTCAAGAATTTAATTTTTCAAAATAGTCTCTAAATTTTTGTGCAAAGATAAAATAATTTTTTAATAAACAACTTAAACACTTAGCATGCAGCTTCATCAAATTCAGAGCTACTTATCTAAACGAAAATTTCACATCTTTAAAACAAGAATTACATTTAATTACAAATGAAAGTAATTAAAGAAATAATAATAATAGTATAGGCAAAAATTAAGAAATTTAATTTTCTATATTCTTACGAAAAAATTGATATAAGACTAAAATGAATAAAAGCATTGTAATTTCTTTATAAACCTAGCTAATTACTAATGATGCGAAACAATCATGCAGAAAATGCTGATTAAATGAAAATGTGAAATTTTTACAAAGAAACAAATGACAAGACACCAACACCAGACGATTGAATATGTGGATTAATAACCTGGATTTTTCTCCTTTCTCCGTCGACGGTATTAGAATTTTGATAGGTACGTTGTTTTTCCTCCTAGCAGAGTTCAAAGATATATTAAAAATAAAATAAAATAAAAAAAATTTAGCGTTAAAAATGTATTTTCCCCAAAGTAGAAATTTAAATATATGCATTGTTTAGACCAAAAGAAGCATGATTGATAAAATATATTTTTAGAAATATGAACAGTTAGGTGTACAATGCTTCGTGATAATCTACTTGAAAACATAAAAATGACAATAGCTTTAATGAAACTTGTTCTAATAATTATAACTTACTTCTTTTTGCCTTTGAATTTTTTCTTTCTACTATCGCTATCTTCTTGAGTAACATACTGAACATTTTCAGGCATGTCGACCGATTCTACCAAATTTAAAACTTCAGAAGCTTCCTCATCTACAATCGGTTGATTGGCGTATTCGGGACTCTGAATTGTGGGATCCAGTTGGTTTTCTAATATTCTGAAATTGTTTGAAATGAAAAACAAAAGTTAGTTCCAAGTTATTATACTCTCTATAAATGAATTCCGGAAAATTATGTAAAGTGATATGATTTGAAATATGTATTTTTGTATTTTATTTTTAATACTTAATTGTTTATGGTTAAAATTTAAATTTAATGTTTGTTCAAGTAGGCTTAAAGATAAAGAAATGAAATACTAACTCATCGACTATGTATTGTGATTCTAAATCTTGTTCAGCAGCATCTAATTCATGAATAACTGGCCCAGCCGGTGAAGCATGAGCCTATAAAAAGAACATAACTTGTTACACTGCTAAAACGGGCACACTTGTTAATATTCCTAATTAATATACTTGGAATAAAGTAATGATTGTTGGTCGATATTTTCAATTAATGGTTAATGTGAAATTAAAGAATATAAACTAAAATGTATACAATTTTTACCTTAGTATGTTTACTTTGTTTACGTTGCCTATTAGAATCATCTATCATAAGCGGATATCGCCTTTTAACGGGAAGACCACCACTTCTTGACGGCTGAACAAGTGTAACGAGAAAATGAATCAATTTGTTAACAATCTGCTGCTGTTTCAAATGCTTTTGTCGTAAAACTGCAAGTTCTCTCCAAAGAGCTTCGTTTTCTCTTTTCATTGCACCAAGCCTCGAGTCTAAATGTTCTTGACGCCCCCTCATACTTCTAACTTCAGTCAACATTTTGTTCATTAATTCTGGCTTCATTGGTGTGTGTGAAGGGTCTTGAATTTTCGAGGTAGCGATCTAAATAAAATGCATGTAAAAAGCTTTGAATTTCTTTTCAAATAGTTTTTTCTATACAATAATTATTTAAAAGAGTTACTTTACTTTATCTGGAGATTGTTTAATTTGATAGGGAGACAAAATATGTTTACCTTTCTTTTAATATGATCCAGCAAATAAGGATGACCTTTGCAAAAGTATTGATGAGCAAATTCCATTTCATCCCTGTCACACTTCAAGCCACCTAATTCAACTGAAACTTTCTTGTGAAACCCGTCTGAAAAAAGTAATAAAAATATGCTCCAATTAATTCTCCCGCGTGTTTACTCCCGAAAAATAAAGCTAATTAAATAATTTAATCAAGTTATTTGAATTATTTTCAATTAGTAAAACCAAGTAATTGTTATTAACATAATCAATTATAGTATAATTACAATTTATTTGGCTAATTAAAATTAATCAATTCCACTAATGGAAGTTAATTCAAATGAAACTAATTAGTTTAACTAATTGAAAGATAAAGATTTTAAATACTTACACATGTTTAATTGCCTCACGAAGCTAGCCATATTATTGTGTTTATAATAATGAGGCAGAAGTTCCCTTGCAAATTGTGCCTGATTCTTGATAAAAAAGCTTCTCCCATTCTGTAAAGAATTTCCAAAGAATATCAGAAAAGCTCAAATTGATAACAAGAAAACTTTTTCATGAATAAGTTTATTTTTATAAAATTGTCTGTTTTTAGGTTTTTTGGGTTCATTTTAGACACTGAACTCGCTATTTTCATTAAAGTCACGTAATGAAACATGAGACATTAAAATATATATTTTTTAGTTTTACATCATTTTTTATGTAAAATGTAAGCTAATTTACTATTAAGTATTTATTAGACAAAATATCTTTTGCTTTATTTAATTTTAAAATTGATTTTTCGAACTTAACTATCATCAAATATCAATTATGTTTAACAAGGAAAAAAATTAAATTCAATATTATTTATTATTTTATTAATATTACTTTCTATAAATCTGTCTTTACTCGATTGACCTTTCATCATTACACCATAAACATTTACTACTTTATAAAAAAAATAAATGCTAACTTAAAAAAAACATGATTCAAATGAAGCAGATATCCCAGAAAAAATGAATGTCAACAAATTAAGTCAGTAACATTACTTAATCAGAAAATACTTTCTAAACAATAAAATGCTTTATGATACTACTGTTTTCGATAAATATAAAGTATTATTTACAAATCGTTTTCTCTACGTTTGTTATAAATTAAAAACGTTAGTGTTATTACGACGTATCAAAACGATGGGTCCTAAGAAAAAGAAAAGAGAAATCAGTTTTAGTGGAAATTCTAAAAAAAAAAAGGTATTCACAAGTAGCACATAATTCAAAGAAACTTGTTTACTTTATTAAAATAATGATATATAGCGCAATAAACGAAAATAAACGGATGTACTCACTGGAGCCCAACAAATCAGGTCGTCAGTTTCGGCATCCTCCACCAGCTTCCAAAGTTTCCCAAGGAACGCTGGCACATTAGAACCAATTTCTGACATTGTGTGCATATTTTTGTTGTTAAATACTTGGTTTAAATCTTCATTTGTCTCCGTCATTTATTACATTACAATTTTTATTCAACTTCAATGACGATTTTCCATTTCTTACTAAAGTCAACAATGGCTGTTTCAATGCTGCCACCATTCCAGTGTGGCCAACATTTTAAATTTTGCTTTCAATTTTCCCGCAATTTACTAAGAAGAGAATATATTTTTTTAATTATAATTAAATTACTAATTTAAGGAACACAATATTTACATTAATTAAAAGATTTAAGAAACCTGTGTTATGAATAAGCAGATAAAATAAAAAGTATGTAATTTTAAAATTTTAAATGTTAAGACATAATATAAAATAAGTAAATAAATTATAAAGAATATTAATTAATTATTAGGAAATTTATTAATTATAAGATAATTTCGAGGTAGAAAATAATTATATTGTCAATTTTTTATACACTATTTACAGGTGTATACAATTGAAAGTCACAATTTTGATAAACAATGCTTCTTTTCTAAAGAAAAAATCTAAAAATTATCAAATATAAAATTAAAGTTAAATTATTGAATTGTCTGTATCTTCGAAGAGAGAATGCAAGTAAGAAGAAAACTTGCTAACGGTTTTATTAAATAATCCAAGGAGCTGTGAGCTTTGTAAGTTTAATTCTTCTTCTAATTTCTCGATGCTTTTATTCTGCAGACCAAGTCCAAGTAAAATAGTTGCTTGAACAGCAGAAATTTGCAAACTAGAATTTTTCTGTCCTGCAGGTAGATTAACGGTACCGAATTGTTTCAGAAAATACATTTTCGCCAAAGAAGGAATCACGTGTCTAATTAAGTGATAATCACTCATATTCTTGCTATAAATATTTAATTGTCTTAAATCGCCTGTGTCCAAATACACCTCTAAAGCATCTCTGGACAGTGTTTTTGCAGGAACCTCGATGGCCTTATTTTCTAAAATGCCAAGAGCAAAAGAAGATTTGTACTCTTGAAAAGCAAGAGGTAAAAGATGCACAAAGCGTTGTCTGAATGAAGTCCAATAAGATTGGAGACAACACTTTTGTTTGTAAAATTCTTTCTCTTGAGTGTTCAAATTTTTATCTTGATTATTTAATTGGTGGAGCATAATGCAAGTATGTTCTCCTGTAATATCATTCGTTGTTTGCCTCAAATAAACGGGAACAAATTTTGCTTTCTTCCAGAATTTCAAAAGCTGCTCTGTCACTCCGAAAGAGACTCCAATGTAGTCTAGGATTTCTGCAGGCCTCTCTGAAAGTGTCATAAAGAGAGGAGGAACCTCGGCTCGAGGTTCAATAATTTCTGTCAAAAGATCTGATTCATCCTCTTCTCTCTTTCGTTTCTTTTCCAATTTTGATTCCTTTTTCATCTTTTTTGAATCATGGATTGCTGAAAATAAAAAGTTATTAAATGTATTAATTCTGGACCAAAAAGAAAAAAGACATTGCAAAGTTACCTATATTTGTGCTTTTTGTGGAATAATATTCTTTAAGAAGTTCTAAAGCTCTGGCTCCATAGCCCATTCCTTGGTATTCTGGATGTGTAGCGATTCTTACGATCCTTGCTCCTCGCAACATTGGGAAACTCGGATCATCAAATTGCTGAGAAATGGTCCAGGGAATTAAATCACCAGCCGCCTTTTGTCCTCTTCCCATTTTGCTTTCAATTGACTCCTTGCTCAACTGACCTTCCATGCAAATTTGAATGAATACCAAGACTTCTGGTAATTTGCTTTCAGATAAGGGACCCACTAGACAAAAAAGATGATGCGCAGGAGCATCAGACATCATCTGCAAATCATTAGGTGTATTTTTATAATGTGAAGCAACGTATAGAGAAACCAATTTCTGCAGAAACTTTTCCGAAGCTTTGTGAAATGAAAACAGTGTCTCTCTATTTATATAGAGCAACTGACAGCTTTCCAGAGTCGGACTTGCTAATAAAGGAGGAAGCAAGTTGCCAGCATCCAAACAAAGCAATTGCGAAAGCCAAGCTTCAACTTGGTCTCCAGATTTGTACCGAATTGGTTCCTCTAGCGTCAGTTCTTCCAAAACTCGACCAAGCTTCTGATTTTCCTGGGAATTTTTCTTCGTCTTTTTGCTCTTTTTCTGAAAACTGTGCTCTTCTTCTCTTTGCAAATTATCTTTGCTATTTTCAAAAGACCTTTGCATTGAGAAGTTGTTCTTCCCTTGAAGCTTTTCTGCTTGAATTGACTGGGTTCTCAACTGTTGAAGAAGTTTTAAGGACAAAGACCTGCCTGTGCCTTCGTATCCATTTATCGTGGACGCAAGAAAAATTAAATATGGCCCGAACATGGCCTTCACCAGGGGTAGAGGAATTGCAGCAGCTTCGTCAATAACTAACAATTCTACTTGTTGAAGTTTATGAGCATCTGATGGTTGAACGAATTGAATTGTTTGTCTGTGATTTTTGAAAACATTAACCCGAACGATTGCTTTATTGAACTCGCAGTTTGTAGACTGCACAGACGTATAATTCTCTTTGTAATTCAAAGCATCGAGACCCTTGAAAACGAAATTAAAAAGGGTGCTCAAATTCTCGGGATTTGGACTGGTCACGTAGATATTGGAGTATCCAGAAGCGATCGCACCAGCAATCGCAAGTCCCATGGTAGCAGATTTTCCTCGTCCTCTTGCTGCTGTTAAAGAAACGGTGCTTCTTAAGGTTTTCTCTGAAACGGTTTCCATTAACTTTAGCAAGGCCTTCGCCTGATCCAGAGTTTTGCAGCATTCCAATAAACTAGATGTTGGTTGCGTATCCCGGTGATTATCTTTCAAAGTTTCCAACTCTAGGGACAAAGTTTTTAATCCTAACGAATTATCTATCGGAACTTTCAAGTCGGTTTTAAATTCCGTCGTATCATTAGTTTCCAAAGCCGGTTGAACTTTTAGGTTATGTTTTGAAATCGGAAGCACATGAAACTGATCATTTATCACTAAAGACCGAGCGCAGGAAGCAAGAGAAAGTAAAAATCTCTCATTAAATCTACAGATAACATCTTGATGAGCTTCTGTTCGCAATTTCTTGTGGACGTCCATGTTCATCGTAAAAAGTTGCTTCAAAGAAGGCATACTCGGAAGAAGAATCACAATGATTCCTCCACCTTCTACAGTTTCCATCGTTCTTGCCAGTAAATTAGGTGTCAATGCCTCAAAATCCTGAAGAACACACATGCCGAACGTATTTCCTAGAATTTTTTGAGAATCTTTATAACAACAATAATGGATTTTAGTAGAAACTAAGAAGAGCTCAAGAGGATCATCTTCGTTGACATTGAGTTTTCCTGATTTTACTTTCTTTTCCAGAGACTTCATTCGTTTCTTCTGGAAGGCGAAACTATGTTCTTTTTTATGGCACCACAACACTGTTGGTCTTGATTTTGCGATTTTTTTGGATAACATGTGATGAAGATACACCACCTGTTCCATTGACTTTTCGCCGACAATAACAAATAGATTCCGATGACCAGTTTCCACTCCGCTTTCGATTAAATCACGAATACGGTTATCTATCTTCCTTTGCGTCATTTTAAGCAAAAAATATATAAATTACTTTCCGCTTTAAGAAAATGATAAAGTTTCAAAAGCACGTGTTTTTGAGTCAAAAGCAGACGACGTAAATATTATAGTAATCAGCTGTTATCCCCTCTACCATAAGTGCTTGAAATTTTTAGGCGCCAAATCTCTTTAATTTCAAAAGATTTAAATTATAAGAATAAAATAAAAAATTTGAAACATAATTTACAATTATTTATTTATTGCATTTTTGAAAAAAATTCTGCCCACATCTTTTTATTCTTAATTTTTAAAAATTTATCAATACAATATCAAAGATAAAAATTAACTTTATTCTATAAAACTTTACAAATCTAATATTTTGTACAATATTTACAGCTACAATACAGGTAAAGTGTACAAATATGTAACTTTATTCTGTAAAACTTACAAATGTAATATTTTATACAATATTTACAGCTACAATACAGGTAATAAGTGTACAAACCAAACTTTTCAACTTAATATTCAGGATTTTAATTAAACACATTCCAAAATGTATTCTTTAATAAAAATTGAAATAAAACGTCTAATTATAAAAAGTGTAAAGACTTTTTATTTTAAAATGTCGTACACTTTAAATTTCAGTATGCTGTTCAATAAAAGAATTTAAATAAACAGACAACTTTTTAATTGTTTTGTTAAATAATCCAAGCAGTTGTGAACTTTGTAAATTTAGTTCATTCTCCAATTTCTCCATACTTTTACACTGTAAACCTAATCCAAGCAAAATAGTTGCTTGAACTGCAGATAATTGTAAACTGCAATTTTTTTGGTCTTTTGACAAATTAATAATACCCAATTGTTTACGGAAATACATTCTCGCCAATGAAGGAATATAACGCCTAATTAATTGATAATCACTCATATTCTTACTATAATCGTATAATCGTTTAATATCACCTAAATTTAAATATACCTCTAAAGCGTCTCTGGACAGTGTGTTTGCAGGAATTTCCATGGCTTCATTCTCCAAAATTTCAAGAGCAAAGGATGAACTGTACTCTTGATAGATTAGAGGTAAAAGCTGCACGAAACCTTGTCGAAACGTGATCCAATAAGATTGAAGCCAACACGTTTGATTGTCTTGGACATTTAATCTGTTGAGCATTATACAAGTGTGTTCTCCAGTAATATCATTCGCTTTTTGATTCAAGTAAACAGGGACGAATTTTTCTTTCTCCCAAAATTTCACCAGCTGCTCAGTTGCCTCAAATGATACTCCAATATAATCAAGAGTTTCTGCCCGTCTTTCTAAAAGTTTCATAAAGAGAGGTGGAAGTTCTGCTCGAGGCTCCATAATTTCTTCCGATTCGTTCATTTCTTCTTCTCGCTTTCGCTTCTTTTCGGATTTTAACATTTTTGAATCCTTTTTCCTCCTCTTTGAGTCATTCATTGCTCTCATTTCATCGTCTGAGTCGTCCATGTCTAAAATTTATAAAATGATAAAATAATTTCAATAGATTGTCTAAATAGAATTAAATGAACATTAATAACTAATTATTATAATGCCTTTAAACAATAGTTTCGTGCAGAAATAAAGTAGAAAGACATTTCTTACCTATGTCTTCGCCTTTCTTCGTGTAATATTCTTTAAGCAACTCCAAAGCTTTGCTACCATAGCCCATTCTTTGATATTCCGGGTGCGTGGCAATTCTGACAATTCTTGCTCCTCGTAATGCTGGAAAGTTTTTGTCGCCAAATTGATAAGAAATTGTCCAGGGTATCAAATCACCGCCTGCCTTTCGTCCTGCCTCGATTGATTCCTTACTAAGCTGACCTTCCAAGCAAACATGAATAAACACTAAAATGTTTGGAACTTTATTTTCAGTCACAGGTGGAACTAGACAAAACAGATGATGACCAGGAGCATCAGACATCATTTGCAGATCATTTGGTGAATTTGCATAATTTGATGCTACACTAACAGAAACTAATTCCTGCAAAAACTTTTCAGCAGCCTTGTGGCATGAAAACAATACATCTCGATTTATGTACAACAATTCACAAGTTTCCGGAGCTGGAAATCCAAATGTATTGGGTAGTTTTGCATCTAGACAAAGTAATTTTGTGAGCCATTTTTCAACACCATCTCCAGGCTTGTAACGAATTGATTCCTCGAGTGTCAACTCTTCCAAAACTCGACCAGGAATCCCCACCTCACCCTTACTTTTTTCCTGTGAGTTTGAACCTTTTGCCTGAATTCGTAATTCTTTTAAAAGTTTTAGAGTCAAGGATCTGCCAGTACCTTCGTATCCATTAACCGTCGTTGCCAGGAAAATTAAATACGGACCAAACATCTTCTTCAGCAGGGGAAGAGGAATTGCTGCAGCTTCGTCAATAACTAACAATTCTGCTTTGTCTAGCTTGTGAGTGTCTGACGGATGAATAAACTGGATTGTTTGTCTGACAGTTGTCTGAACATCGACTCTGATGATTGCTTTTTTGAATTCCGGATTTAGAGATTGTTTTAGAAAATAATCGCTATTTTCTTTGTAGTTTAAAGCGTCGAGGCCCTTGTAAACAAATTCGAAGAAAGTAGTTAAATTTGAAGGACTTGGACTGGTAACGTAAATATCCGAGTACCCCATGGTAATGGCAAAAGCAATAGCAAGACCCATTGTAGCCGATTTTCCCCGACCTCTTGCTGCTGTCAAGGAAACAGTGTTTCTTAAAGTCTTTTCTGACGTTGCTGAGACTAATTTCAGAAAAGCCTTCGCCTGGTCCAGTGTTTTACAACAATTTAATATAGGTGGCAATTTTTCTACATCTCGGAGTTTTTCTTTCAAAGCATTTAATTCAGAAGAATCTTCTGTTAAAATGGTTTTTGTTATGGGCTCAATATTTCGAGCGTGTTTCAAAAGCGGAAGCACGTTTAATTGGTCATCCAAAATTAAAGATTGAGGGCAACCGCTCAAAGAAATGAGAAATCTTTCGTTAAATCTACAAGCCGCGTCTTGATGAGCCTCAGATTGAAATCGATAATGAATGTCCATTGACATTGAGACAATTTGTTTAATAGAATTGACAGACTGAAGAAGAATCGCTATAACTCCTCCACCTTCTACAGTTTCGATGGTTCGAGCCAATAAATTAGGACACAAGGCCTCAAAATCCTGAAGAACACACATTCCATAAGTGTTTCCCAAGATTTTATGAGATTCTTTATAATAACAGTACCTTATATCAGTGGAACTTATGAAGAGCTCAAAAGGATCATCTTCATTGACACTCATTTTTCCTAATTTTAATTTCTTTTCTACAGACTTGATTTTCTTCTTACGATGAGAACTGAAACCTAGTTCTTTTTTGTAACACCATAATACTGTTGGTCGTGATTTTACAACTGTTTTAGACAACATGTGATGAAGATATACAACTTGATCCTTTGCTTTTTCTCCAACGAGGATAAACATCGATCTATGACCCGTAGCAACTCCATTTTCAATTAGAGTTCGAATTCGATTATCAATCTTCTTTCGCGGCATTTTTATAAAATTTTATTTAAAATTAACTTTTAGTTTACACTTTAAACAACAACGAAAAGTATCAGATCTTGATACACGTGGTTTTCCTAACCTCAAATAGTACTAACCCCAAAAAACACGCGCTTTATTAAGGCACAGTCGAAAATGGTCGAAAATTCACGAAAAGTGTCGAAAAATACCAAAGAAATACCGACACAAAACGAACGCCAGACGAAGAATAACGAATTTAGTCGAACAATACCGAAATGTTGCGGACACTTGCGAATGAATTTCGCGCGATTATTTGAAATGTTTACTTCAAAATTTGTTTACATTTTCAATTATTAATGAGGATCATGTGTTTCAAATGCTAAATTTCTTAAACAGCACTTATTATTATTGAAAATAATGTAATCATGATGAACATAATAATATGAATATGTAAAAAATTGATTATAACAAAGCACATTTCATGTGTGAAATGTTGAGAGATTAGATTTTAAGTCTGTTATTATATTACAAATTTGATTTCATAATCACAAAATAAACAAAATTATATTGTGATAATGATAATTTTTTTCTTAATTAATGAATTATCTTGTTAAGTAATACGAGAAACCTCCTTTATCGATTTTCCATGCGGATAAACGCATGCGTGCTTTAGTTGCTGGAAACGTCATTTTTATCTTGAAATATTTTTTCTGCGTTTAATTTAACTGTGATTTTCAATTAAAGATCAATATCAATTTTCAACAAGTATTCATTCTTTATCTTTCATTGAAATAAGAGGTAAGCTGACATTTAAATTAATCATCAAATCACAACTTTAGCAACGTATACTGCATAAAAAAATCATTATTCGCCGGAATAAATTTAAAGTGTAAATTACAATATTATTACAAATTTTTAGCATGAATTCGGTATTTATTAATAAGTAGTGGTTAAAAGAATGTAGTAAATACAAATTTCCAAATTAAACTGAAAAAAGAGAATGATTACGATTAATTTTGAGGTTATAACATTAATATATGTTTTTGCCCACGTTTTGCTATATACGTTTGCGTCTAGCGTTTAATCAATATTTCGAAGACCTTGATCTCCCTTTCTCAAATACGTTATGATACTAATCAAACTATTTTGTTAACGGTCTTGTTATTACTCTTCAATTTATTATGGTTTTCCTTCCAAAGTTAATGTCTTACGAGTTGTATTATATCAAAATTATTATAGACAAACCGTCGTTACAACAGAATAATAATTGAAAGTAATGAGTTTTAATTAATTTTGTTTTGAATGATATTTTAATTTGCTGAAGACTTAAATCAAGTAGTCTAGACTTTAATAATTGCATGTGCGGCAAACTTTTCTTTTTAAAATAAGTCACTACTGGTCTCAATGAGTTTAAATAAATAAATTATTAACGCTGATAATTATTTGCCGTTACTTTAATTTTTAGTTTAATCCGATGGCCTGTTGTATTTGTCTTTTAGAAGAATTTTAACAGCACTTTTAGAGGATGATGAGATTTAGAACATTAACGATAGGTATGATTATGCTTCTATTTTCAAGCCAAGAAAGAACATGACTTTCATTATATTGAAAATTGTATCAATCAGAGTTGTTCAATATATAAATGAGTAAAATCCTCGTATTAAAAACTGCCTTGTATTTATTCAATGTAGATGTCATAAAATTGTTGTTTTGATTTAAAAAAATATATATTTTGAGTATAAAACTTTTATTTTTGTTTGTTAAAATATGCTTTCAAAAAATATTTGACCTTTATATAAAAATGCTTTTAATGTAGGACTTTTGTTTCAGTATGAAAATATTTATCTCTTAAAAATAATTGTTAATACAATTTTTTAAATTTAAAGATATTTTATTAACAATATAAAACATTAAAAAACAAAACAGATAAGTTTTAAATAATTCCTTAGGTAATGTTCTTATGTACACCGTTTCTTTAATATCTAAAAGATTCTCTTATCAATCGGATTAAACAAGTTTCACGAAAACTTGTTGAATAAATGAAAAAAAGAAGATAAAGTTATAGTATTGCACGACTCTAAAAAAAAACCAGTGTGACACCATTTGTCGGCTTCTATATTCTCTCTCTCTTTCTCTCTCGATCAAAGCTATAGATGATTATTTTTTATTGTAATTACAAATTTGCTTTTATTACAGATGATTATTTTGCATTTAATTTGACAAATTTGCTTTTAATTATTTAATTATTTTTTCAGGTGCTTTTAATATGGTTCAAAAAAGATTTCGTCCGCTAGTTTTGTGTGGTCCCTCTGGAAGTGGAAAGAGTACCTTAATTAAAAGACTTTTCGATGAATTTCCTGATACATTTGGATTTTCTATAAGTCATACGACAAGAAAACCTCGAGTTAATGAGCAAAATGGCAAGGAATATTATTTCATCACCAAAGAAGAAATGCAAAGTCAAATTGATGAAGGAAATTTTCTCGAAACCGCAAAATACGGTGGAAATATTTACGGAACTAGGTAAATAAAATTTGCATACGTCTGTCAATTATTGGTTTCTTTCATATTGCTTTTAATTTATTTACATTTTGGTGAATAATATTTATTTTTTCAGTAAACAAGCAGTTGAAGAAGTGCAAATTGAAGGTAAAATATGTGTGCTAGATATTGATGCACAAGGTGTCAAGCAGATTAAACAGTCTTGTTTGAATCCATTTTTTGTATTTGTCAAACCTCCTTCAATGGCAGAATTAGAACGAAGATTGAAAGCAAGAAACACAGAAACTGAAGAATCTCTTCGACTTAGATTAACTGCAGCTGAAGAGGAAATCGAGTACGGTAAGAAAATCTTCTACTTACTGATCTTTTAATACATTCTTTACTAAAAAGTGCGGTTAAAAAGTGAACGTTTTTGCAAGTTTCATTTTATTTCGTTTGTATTTTTACTTTACGAGAAAGTAAATATCCTAATCTCTGGATCGTTTGTCTTAAGAAAAAACGCTGACCTTAATCCTCTATTAATTCTTCCTTGATCCTGGTTTTTTACCGGCTCTCCAATATTCCAGTTAAGTAACTTAAAGTTATTAATTAAAAAAACAAAACAAAATTCAATAAAAAGATGGCAGGCAAATTTTGATGTCTGATTTTTGACATTAACAGGGGAACAACCGGGGAATTTTCACTTGATAATCATAAACGATAAAGTGGAAAAAGCCTATGAAAAATTGCGAGATTTTGTCCTCACGGAAATAAAGCATCAAAATGATACAGGTATTATTGAGATATAATGTTTATAGTATTAAAAAACTTATTTCTAATCCGAGGCATTAAACTTTAAATAAATGTATTTTATAATATTTTCAGAGAATTAATTAAGTACCTGAGGATGAAATCCTTAAGCAGCACTAGTTAATTAGACCACGAATATTTTTGGCAAAAAAAAGCAAACTTAGGATTAAAATTATCTAGCTAATAATAAGAATAGAAATTTCGCTGAGAAGAGATTGATGCGATCTGTAAATTTGCATTTAACGTTGATTGCAGAAACATTTTATTAATTTTACAAATAAATAGAAAAATTGTACATAGGTATTTTGAGAGTTTTGTAAAGTCTAGAATAGAAAACTCGACAGTATTTTATTTTTGTACATTTAAAATGTTTTATGCGAAACAGGTATTATCAATTCTCGAGTAGTTTCTACCGTAAAACGTTGTTTGAAACGAGAGTTATATTTTATTATATAATAGTTTTATGCGTGAGGAGTAAAAGAAGCAAGTGAACGACTTTAAAATGTAGAATTTTGTATGTTTATTTGTTTCATGTCTTCAAAAGGTGAAAATATTTTCTACTGTTTAAAATATAAAACAGTTTCACTGTTAGAGATATTTTAATCTCAAGATGTCATGAAATCATAATGTAATTTCAAATCATTTAAGAAAGCTTTTGATATGTTTACACTTGTGAGTCTTACAATAAGACAATTTTTTATTGTCAGAAGCAAATTAAATTTGTTTTTATATTTTTCGTACACGTATATTTGTAATAAGTGCGCTATATGTATTTTCGTTAGAAACCTTTTACTTTATACATAAGATGATGCGATCTGAGTATTTATTGTAAAGTTATTTGTAAATGTAAGGAAAGTTGTACCGGATCTCAGTGAAATAGAAACTTTTTCTAGGAATAAATTTTTCCTTAAAATGTTACAATTAAATTAATGTAAAGTAGATGTATAAACTGAGATTTTTCATCCACCAATTGAAAAGTTGTGTTCCAATAGAGTAGGTTATTTGTAAAATACAAAAGGCATTCTTTTCCATAAACTTTATCTATTAACAAGAAAATAAACATTTTACAATTTAAAGTACTTTTAAATAAAAATGTTTATCTAGTTTGTAGAAAAGTTTTGCCTTGAATTCATTCGTCATTTGTCATTCGTTACATTTAGCGACTTTAAATTATTGAAAATATTTTTAATTTGAAATTTTGTCATCATACTCGTTCGCAAAATCGATATTGCCACTTGAGAATCATTTTTAAAATTATTTAATTATAATCACAAATCTGTTATACCGAATCTCTTCAAAATCCCTTTATATATATATATATAGAATATACTTTTAAACATTATTATAACAATAATACTAAACAAATTTATATTACATTTTTAATTGAAAACAAATTGTTTCTTCTAAAGGGTATTTTTTGAAGAATGCGGTCTAAAAAAGGTATTGAATTGTTAACCTTTTTGTTTTTCATACCTAGTTTTAATGAAAATGCATAATGTTGTAGAATGGCCAAAATTATAAGAAATTTTAAAAAGTTGATTTATTATTGCTAAATTTTCAATACATTTATTTGAGTATTTTAATAGACACCAATTATTTTTAATTTTTGCTTTCGCTTGTTTCAAACGTAAAAATTAATTAAAACGGAAAATGTGAAGGGAAAAATTATAAGAATTGGAAATGATTTGAATATATTTTGTAAATTTTAACATTATTTTTAGAAACGTTTTTAATTATAGAAAAATATTAATTGTAATACTTTATAAATATTTCGTTACTTTTAAAAGAAAGTTCATTTTACGTTTGAAACAGTATCACATGTATTTTTGGCCAATATATATATATATAAATTTTAATTATTCATAATGTAAAAAAATATTGTAGTATACTGTTACAGTGAAAATTAATAAAATGTGAAATTTAAACAAATCTATAAAATTGTAAGATTTATCTCATTGTGGATATAAATATTAATTAAAAGCTGGAATTCGAAATTTAAATTGAGGGTGAATTTAAAGAATATAGATTTCATATTTGCAGGTTGTTTTTGAACATACAACTTTTTTAATTGCTAGGATTCAACACTTTTGCAAGTTTTTTTTTCTTAAATTGTTCTTGAACCATATATTACGAAAATAAGTGCAAAGTTTTAAAAAATTCTATTTTTTAATGTTGTTCAGCATTTTACAATTGTTTACAAATATCCAATGATACTTTATTTCATAGTAAAGAAAAAAAGTTACTAATACACTCAATTATAAATTACAAAACTTATTTATATTGAATTATTATTAAAGTGAATGAATAAAAATATATAAGTTTCTATCAAAATATATATTAAGTAACTAATTCAAGCTATAAGGTATTTCTTTTAAAAAAGGATTGAAAAGTTTTTTTCAACTTGAAAAAATATATATTTTTGTAAACGTATTGCTTGAAAGTGCAATTTTCAGATTGATTTAATCTTTTCCCTTTGCTGGAAAACTATGAACGTAAGTAATTACGCTTCGCTCCATGGTGGTGTCGAATTTTGTGTCGAGGTTCTTCACTCACGATTGATGCAATTTCAGGTTCATTTTTAGTAACAGCATCCACCTGAGACACATTTCCTCTTGGTGCTGAAAACAGATATTTAATTATCTGAGGTCGAGGTACAAAAATATTTTCCTGCAACGAATCCGCAAAATTCAATTCATTTCCAGAACCATACAAATTTGCATTTTCGTCGGCATAAAAATTGTTCTGCCTGCGATTATCGTTGGCCATATAATTCTTGTAATTCTCATTCAAGTTTTGATTGAAAGCAAGAGGTGAATTTTGATAAGTTGTGAGAATTTTCTGCGGATTTTCAACTCTTTGGGATTGAGCGGAGGCGAGAAATCCGTAGTTTAAAGGTTTCTGTTTATTTGAAGTGGAATTAATTTGTTTTGCTCGTCGCACAATTTGCAAAAATTCTTCATTAGTTACGCGTCGTGGATATTTTTGTGTCAGCCATCTGTAAATATTGGTTCCGCCTTCATTAGACGGAAAAGGGATAATTTGATTATCAATAAAGAATATCACATTTCCGTCTTCAATGGTAAAAACGTTTTCATGAATGCTTCTCCTTTTGTGTATATTTTGCTTTTCTGGATAATAATAAGCCTCGTAAAAAACTGGCCCTTTACGCAGATCGTAGCTGTAAAGAGAGTGTTCAATTTTTTATTATTGATTGAAATCATAAATCAGTAAAAATTGAATCAGTAGCAATTGAAACCATTAATGCAGAAATACACATATTTTGTGAAGACAATTACAATGTTCATTTGATACACATAAATAGGAAGAGGCTGTTTGCTGTTAAGTTTATTTTTTCGAAGCGCGTCACAATTTGCTTTTTCCTATTTTTACCAAAAATTTCAATTTTAGGTGATTATTGTCAATGAACAAAAATTGAATTTCCAAACAAGTACAGCAAAAAGGCAATGATTTTATGTATGTATTAAATGCGGATATAAATGTTTTATTCACAAAATAAAAATTCTTTTAAATTTTAGGTCATTTTTACGAGGAATAAAAAAGCTCTAAGATTTTTAATTTAAGATGTACGAACCCTGGTTGCTTGTATCCATGAACGGTTACCCATTGGACTGAAAAAAGACATAAATTTGACACATTTGAGATTTTTGCTTTACAATCTGGTTTATGGATGAAATATGAAAATGAAGAAATAACGATAAAAGTGTGAAAAGACTGTTTGAAAAATTTCTAGTACTTTGAAACGCATTGTCGCCAGTTATAAAAAGCTTCTTATACTGTAAAAGGATAAAATGAAATATGATGGACAATGCTACGTGCCATATAGGACGTACCAGTAAAAATGCTCGATAAAATCGATATGAAAAGTAGTTTGATGACTTCCATAGCCCTCCTGTTAGCAAAGAAACTATACGACTGATTTTCTTCTTAAGTTCATAGCCCGTGGGTATTTTCAGAGATTCCTAAAATAAACTTCCGTTACTCACTCACAATTTCACGTAGATTTAATTTCCAAATTTATTATGGTTTTACATTTTTTAATTGTTTAATCAATAACGCTTATACGAACTTTTCTTCATTCTAAATTTTTAAGACAAGTTAAAAATAAAGTTTTGTTTCGATTAAAAATAATTTCTTTATTAGTGGAAATTAAAGTGAACCTTTTGTTTCGGGTCAAGAGTATAATATGAATAATATTCATATTATTCAATTTATTTAACACACTCTGACCCTCATATACTTCAAAATTGAATCAAACTCTGCTCATAAATTCTCCGAAAAGTTGGAACCCTTGCCAGGAAATTTGCCCCTTAACATGGATTTAAGTGTTTTCGCAAAATAATTAAGTTTTCATTTAAAAATTAGCTACTCCCAACATTTCGAAATGCGAATCATTAAGCTTTTTAAAATGCACAAAATTGTATTTTTTACTTTTTATCATCACTGATTAAAAATACCGGATAAAAACAAAGCTTTCTCTTGAGGAAGCGCAAGGAAGTAAATAAAGGAATAGAATTTATTGTTCATCCCTTTGTATTTTTTTTTCTTTATTGTTTTTTAAGATCGACTTAAGGAAAGTTGACTTCCTAATATATTAAAAGAAATAGTTTACAGAGTAATGGATATAGTTATAAAAAATATTTAAACTGTGGATGAGTAATAAAGAAAATAGTAAACATGTATTATTATTTCTATATCCACAGGAAATTGGAGCTTCCTGCCTATTGAAAAGCTGATACTGATCATCACGCATTTATTTCAATGTCACTCTGAAACATCTATATGTTTAAGAATTCGTATTTGTTACTCAATCAATATTTGTTTTATCTCAAGCAAACATTTCAGGATGAGGGAGAGACCATTTTCAGTTAGAAAATAGAAAAAAGACCCTTATATTTTTCAAAATGAACTGCCCTTAAGTTATTAAATTTTCATTAGTACCTATCGCTCCCTATAATAAAAATACATTTATAATGTATTCTCAAAAGAGTAAATATGGTCATTTTGTTTACTGCCTTTCGTTTTTTATGTTCAGCTTCTCAACTGTAAACCTTGTTCTGCTATTTACAATTAGTCGTTAAAAGCCAATGGAATTAGTATGCTCGATTATTTTCCAAGAGGATTTTTTCCTTAATTTTCCTCTAACATCAGCTTTATTTTCTTGCGAATTTTAATTTCCGGGATAAGTAGATTATTTTTCAAACTCTAATCAGGAGAGTAAATATCCAAACAATTACATACATTGACGAATTTATCGAGTTTGCAGAGGCCAAGTTTCAAGTTTGTAACGAGAAACCCGAGCTAAGAAATAAAGAAAAATCCTTGGGGAGTATCTACACAGTGAAAGGTAATTCTTTTTTCAAATTAAATTTCTTCAACATACTCTTTTTAACGCGTTTTTTCAGCTTAGATGTTTTCATCAAAATTACAGTTTTTTACAAGAGCTTTTTTAAACATTTTCTTCATATTGAGAATTTTTTCTTTTTCCACTGCGATTTTTGTCAACAAAGCGGTTTTGTTGTTTATAGGTACCTCTACTTTCTATATCAAGGAAAAAATTTGATATTTAAACTTTTTAAGAAGTTAAATAAACGTAACGTATAAATATTAAACACAATCTTTAAGTATATTAAAGTGTAAATCAGAATTTCTGTTTTGTAACATAAGAAGAGCAAATTAGTGGAATTAGTTTTTTGCGGAAATGAGAAATCCTCAAGTAGACGGGAAAATTTAAAGATAAAATTATAAAAGTTGGTTAATTAATAAACAGTTTACAGTATCAATTACGTTTCTCAAAGTAGATCAATAGTGGATAAAACGATGTTATTTGCGCGTTCTAGTGCGTATTTCGTTCGAGACATGGAACTATTATCATTATTATATTAACTTAGATCAATATACCTATAGATAGAATTGTTTTTCTGGATTTTCATGTGAAAAAACCAATTGTTTTTTTGTAGGATCAGTGTAAAAAATCGGAATACCGAAATTAGATAAAATGTTTTCAGGATTCCTGCAGGCAGTAACACCATGCTAAGAGTGATTTTCGCTATATGTCTTGCATCTTCGACAAGGGCAAAGTATAATCAATCAAGGGACTCATCCAAGGACAATGTAAGGAATCACTTAACCCGAGGGGATTTCTCAAATGCCGACCTCATGAAACTGAAGCCACTTTTCGATTTAGTTTCAAACTCTGAGGAGTTTCAACCACTCAAGATATCCGTCGGAACCATGGGTACCAATCCTGACCTGTCCGGAAGCATCTCCAAGTTCTTTGAACGTAAATTAATCACATCTTATCAGATTCAATTAAAAGACGATTCCTTCTCTAAAACCGCAAATCCACTCGATATCACCTGGATCATTCTAGTCCAGGACTGCCAAATCCTCCATTACTACTGCAAATCGTCCAAACCACTTTGGAATTCCAGAAACAGATACATCATTCTATTTGTCCGGGAAAATTGTAAACATTTGGAAAGTGGTTGTCAACACTCGGTCGACAATCCTCAATATTCGGAAGGTATTACTAAAAATTTGGACCGTAGTTCTAAACACGCTGATTCGGAAAATTTTAGACAAAATTATAATGAATACTTGGAATCGATATTTTCTGCTCTTTGGAAACGAGACGGAATTTCCAAAATTCTGATTGGGTCTCTTGAAGACAATTTCAACAATTTTTATAGATATCTTCCTTTCGAAACAACTTCTCGAGGTTTCGGGAAAATGGAGAAGATTTCAATTGATCAGGACAATGTTGAGATTTTCTTGAAAGACGCCAAGAAAAGAATGGCAGAATCTCGTTCTCTGACTGAGTTGAAAACAAGAACTTTTAGGACTTTAGGACTTTTTGAGGACTTTAAAGATTTAAATAAATATCCGATTAATGTGACAATCTTCAAGTCGCAGATGACGAATATAGAAAAAATGGGAAACCTAACTATTTATTCGGGTTTAGATACAAAGGCAATGTTTCTCGTAAGAGATATTCTAAACGCCGATTTCAGAATTGAGGTCCCAACTCATAGGAATGATCCGTTTGAGAACGGATTGAAAAGAATCACTTCAGGAGAAGCTGATCTTATAATGACAACGTATTTTGTCAAGTCATACGATCCATTCAGACTCTTCGAATTCACCGTTGGAGTTCATCTCGACAAAGTGTGTCTATTTGGAAAAGCTGCTGGCAAAGTTCCCAAGTCCTTTATGCCCTTTTTGCCAATTTCTCTGGACTTTTGGCCGTTTTTCATTATCTACAACATCCTGATTAGTTTCTTCTGGATAAAGTTCAAGAGCTTCAGTGACAAAGTCTTGAATTTCGAGGATCCAAAAACATCACCAGATATTCAAGATTCAAAATCCAAGGCGGCTTTCAATCCAATCCAAACTTATTTAGCCAAAAATTCTTTAAATACACAAATTTCTTCATCTAAAAATAAGCAGATATTACCATTTGGAAAGTTATCCTCATCTGACAATATTGGATTAGCTTCTTCGGAAAACGTTCAAATACCTTTGTCAAAAAATTCTCCAATATTTTTACCAAGAAATGCTCAAATCTCATCTTTGGGATCTTCTTTAGCTGTAAACTTTGGACCCACTCTGGTCGACAATCTCGAATCTTGTTTCAAGAAAACAAGCTCTGAAAACAATCGGCAAGTTTATCTACCGGAAATTGATTCTCGTTTGGTGACCTGTGGGGAAACTGTACTCTTGACTTGTTCGCATCTAGATGGAGCAAAAACGACACCTCAGCGAATCTTTCTCATTGGCACTTTTTTCTTTACGATAATCGTTGTTGGCTTGTACGAAAGCACTCTGTTGTCAGCGATGAGGAAGCCATTCGAGTATTCTGAGCTTCACACGATGGCGGACGTTCTCGATAGCAATTTGCCCATTTGGACAAAGTATGACAATCTCAAGGACAACACTTTTTATGATTCCAGATTGAAAAATAGAGTTGTGGTCGTTCGAAACGTCGTTCCTTTGAAGAAATTGGTATTGGACAAGAAAGTTCTAGGAATAATGAGATTATCGACTGCTGATTTAGAAAATCGTTTGGAATATTACGACGAAAATGAAGAATATCTGTTGCACGTGATTGAGGAATGCCCAGCTCAATATTCTTTATCTTATGTCGTTAAACAATTTTCGCCGTACTTAGAAAGAATCGATAAAATCCTTTTAAGAATGAGTGAAGCTGGTCTTTTTCAAAAATGGTACAACGATATGCAGTTTCCTATTTTTAAAGCGGAACAGAGAAAATTAGCTTCCAGGTGTTTGATATCAGTCTTGACATTGGAACATTATTCTTTGACTTTTTTCATTCTTCTTATAGCCTTTCTGTGTTCCACTTTAGTTTTTATTGCGGAAATACAATTCGCGAGAAGTGCAAGGTTTAGGAAATGTAATGGAACGACCCGTGTAAAAGAATTCCAAGTCCAAGTAGAATAAGATATTTTTTAGAAAATTATATATATCCAAAATGAGAAACTGCTCAACATTTTCAAACATTTATTTTATTAAAAAGAAAGAACTTTGGAATGTTTAATTTACAAAATTTTAATGTCAAATTTCTTCAAGTAGAGCTTCTTAATTTATAATAAAAGATGGATAATTAATTATAATCTTTTACAATCTTAAATTGAAAGTAAGGATTTAAAATAAATAACCTTTTAATTGGGTTAAAAGTACAAAGTACGCAATATCAAGTCGGAAATATGTTGAATTTGTGACACGTTTGTGAAATAATAACTTTATTAGTCAATAAATTATAAAAGTTTAAGATGTACATTTACAAGAACCATCTATGCTGCAATATTTTCCGCCTTCAATTCCTGCAAAAGGTTGGTCTCCTTTTTTGCAAATTTCTTTGCACTCACTTTCAGTGCATTCTGAAAAGAAAAATTAATGTTTTACATTATTTTTATGTTTAATATAACAAAGTTGATAGTCGAGTAGTGTAGTATAATTGTTTGTACGCATGATTACACATTTTCCTCACTTGAGTAAAGCACAAAATGCATAAAGGAACTTAAACACAGTTTCAGCGGCGGTTATTGCACGCGATGACTTGATTATTAACTTTATTAATTCATTTATCAATGAAATGATACTGTTGAATTATTTTTTCTAGTTTAAGATAATGATAATCAATCAAATCAATAACATATGTGATATAAGAAAGAAAACGCAAATTTTTCGCAGAAAGTAAAAAATGGCAAGTAAAAATAAAACGGATTCATATTTCAAGTTTTTTCTTTTTCAGTTATGGGGTAGTTATGAATATTACTTCTTATTAAAGGAGGGAAACAAAACTTAGGACTTCCCTAAAGGCTCTTAAGGACTTTAATAAAGCTACTTTGATATTTGAAAGAAACTCGTTGAAAATATTCTTAGATTAGGAAAACTCTTTTAGAAAGATATTTGTAATTCTTTTACTTTAGATAAAAGAAGAATAATATAATGCTTGAAATGTTTATTTTATTGAGGAGCTTTATGGTTCCAAAGCTTGTTTATTATTTTTATAATATATAAATTGCACCTATAATTAAAATTATTTTATGGATAATAACAAGATTATAAAATACCCTTTTGCACTAATAAACTTGGAGCATAAAGTTTAAGAATGACAGTACAAAATATTGTATAATATTGTATAATGAAAAATTTGAAAATAGTAGCAAATTTATGGGAACTTTTCTATTTTTCTAAGCTATCATTAACTTGAGAGCTTCTCTGTGTTTTTATATATAAAAAAAATGTCCTGTCAAGTTTCAGAAAATTTAAACTCACTTTTAGCGGTTCCAGCTTGAACGAAAGAAATACTGGCCAAAGCCGCAAAGATCACGAAAAGAAAATAGAAAATCCTCATTTTGCGAGTGATAATTTACTTTATCTAAGCTTTTTCTCCAAATGTCTTTAGAAATCGAGAAAACTGGCTATTTATATAGGCATAAAACTGAGGTCACTGCGATATCAAATATTTTTAATTTACATCTTTCACCCGTTATGTAATAAAGCTTCATTTAATTGTGACTCTCTCATTATCGTTTCTTTCAATTAAATCTTCTCGTTGCTTTATTAAAAGCAAGTGTTAAACAAAAATAAAGACTTTCTTTGTATATTTAAATTCAAATGTTACAAATAATTTCAAATTAAATTTAAAGCAATGAAAAACTAATTTAAAATACAATATAATATATAAGTAGATTAAATTAATAATAAAGTATAATGAATAGATTATGTAATAAGCTGATTGGAAATGTAACAAATCAACTCAGTTAATTAAAGTGATTCATAATATAAATAAAAAAATTAGATTTTTACTATATATTTAATAACATTTTTAAGTTTGAAATTAGATTGTTTCCTATTTTGTAAAATATGTCAATATAAAATATGGCAAATATTTGACAATTTGTTGGTCATCTGAATGAGTTTTTCGTTTGAAAGTTAATCATGTAGCATAACTGTCTTTTTTGCAAGCTCGACAGATCCACATTTATGCAAATATTATGCAAATCCATGACCCAGTAACCCTTTTTTTTCATCTCTTTCAAATATTGTCAAATGATAGTACAGTATTCGATTCATTAACTAATTGTAAGCATATACAATTTTTAAAAACCGCTCTTTTTTTATTTTCTGAAACTGTTTTCTAGTCTCTCTTTTGATTAAAATTTTGGTTTTTTTTTCATTGACTTTTGAATATCTTATTTTTTTATATAATAATATTATATATCCTTTCATCACTTTTTTCTACTACACAAATTCTTTTTTGTTTTAGAAAAAAACTTTCATTCATGTTTATGTTCATTTTTTGCCAGCGAGCATAAATTATTATTCTTACCTACAATTTTTAAATCGTTAAAAGTAAATTTTAATTCAAAAAGAGCGAATCTTTTGAGAAAAAGTAGAATTTTCATAAGTTTTTGCTTTCATGAATTTCGCAGCTCAATGGGTTAAAATATTCCACATTTTTGCAAACAGTGCTCTCATTTCCTTTCTTATGAATAATCCTGTTCAATGTTGGATGAGTTCCATTTTTCACCTTAATAAAGGTAAGATTGCTCTCGACAATTTGATCCCCAGAATCAAATATTTTCAAACAATAGGATTTATTATATTACGATTTTTAAAGGATATTTTTAATGTATAAAATATAGATAATATTTCAATTACATTAGTGGCTTAATCATTTTAGTAATTCCTACAATTTTACGACATTTTTTTTTATAAATTGATGCTACTTTGATTAAATAAGGAATGGAATATGTTATGAAAAAGAAGGTCAGAAGATAATGTGTCACAAGTCACCGCTAAATGTGAGAAACAAGCAAATTTTTTGTTGTTAAATTTACATATAACAAGTTGAAATTATTATAACATTTTTTGCGTTTTTATGAAAGACATTAGCTCGTAGAAAAAACACTTTCAGCCGTAATATTTCACATCCACCGGCAAATTACATAGTCCCAAAACTATATAAAAATTATCAGAACATTTAGAATTCTTCATAACTTTACTATATAAAGATGAAAAATTATTGTTTTGGAAAACTAAAACATTGGATTTAAAAAATGCAGTACATGGAAAGAACATTACCATTTTTTATTTCAATTCAATTTCACTCTTCTATAAATCAAATATCAATAAAGGAATAATCGAGGAAGAAATTTCTATTTTGATACAAGACTATGTTTCCCTAGAGAAATAAGGAGATAGGTCATGCGATCCATTTCGCTCTAGATCTCTCGAATTTAGGAAAATCGTACACGAAAATATTCAAAATCTAAAAATTTTTAATAAAAAGAAAGAAAGAGAAATTGTTTTTGCTCTTGAAAAGATTAAAAGTCACGGGAAAAGATTTTGCAAGAATTTAAATCGATGATATACCTAAAAATATGTTTCTATATATGGATGAAGAAGATTAAGAAAATGGATTGAGAGTAAAGCTTTTGAAAGTAAATAAATGACTGGAGTTGATGTAAAAAGATCTGGTATACATTTACAGAAAATCGGCAATTTCGGCATTCCAATCACGTAGTTAATTTCTTGGTTCTCTCATCCCCTAAAGACAATTAAGTAATGTCCACCGACATTAGTCTAGTCGCTCCATTTGCGATGTTCTTCCTTTTAATGTTCTTGGTGAACAGCATAATGTAATGTAATTATAATTTATTTTTGTTCTTTTATTATTATAGAGCGATGGATTTGGAGTACGTCTATCCGCAAGCTTGTCCAAAAAATACCAATCAAAACCAAAAGAAAGAATTAAAGCAAAGTAATTACTTAAGTAATAATTCACTTTTTATATAAAAAAAAAATTAGTATAGACCACTAAAAATTCCGTGATATTGAAATAAAAAATCAAATTATTGTGTAAATTTTAAAATACAACAATAAAATTGTTATCGAACAATAAATATATTGTGGCGCATTTATGAAATAAATCTTCTATATTTGCTCAAATAAGTATACGTCAATTTTGCATTTTAATTAAATTATGTATAATGCTCATTTACTCTAAAACAGTTTCCTTTGAGATATTCTATGTATTTACAATTCTCTTTGAGCAAGTATACCCATATTCTACTACTTCTATAGAAACTATAGTTTAAATAAATAATGCATATTGCTAAATATATGTAAATGCACTGCAAAAACTGATGTATTAAAAGTGTTTTACCAAAAGACATCAAGTGCCTTACCGCAAGACATTTAGCGTTTTAAGACACCAAAATAAGACATTTTTTGGCGTCTTAAAACGCTAAATGTCTTAAGGTAAGACACTTTCAAGACACTAGTTTTTGCAGTGTGGTTGAGAATTCCACACAAGTATACATACACACTTGATTTCAATAGTTGTTAATAATAAAAGAGCAAGTAGGTATATGCTTAATTTTTAATTTTACAATATCGTTGAGTTTATTAAGGTACGTTTTCTCTACTTTCTGCAAGACGTATAACGTTTTCACTATAAAAATTATTCTAGTATTTCCTTAATTGGAGTATCTTATCAATTTTTAAAAATGATAAGAGATAATAATAATTTTTCATTAATTACTTCTAAGAAACAGACAAGTTATTAATTTATTGTGCTATTAGAAAATATTGCGCACTTGTAGCAATTAAAAGATCAAGTCAATTGTTACGTAACTTTTCTTTAAAGCAATTCTGATGAGAAATGTATATACAAATATAAAAAAGTATTTATTCACTCTAACAATAAAATATATCAACTATTTTAAGGTGACACAAATAAAATCAGGAAATTAAATTATTATGCTTGGAATAATAATAATAATAATAATTTTCCTTTTGGTATTTAATTCCTATTAATTCCTATATGATTCCTATGGTATATTTCTATATATGTACATTTTTGCATAAAATTAGTTAATTATTTTTTTTGTGTTTACAAACTTGTTATTGTAAACGTTTTTATTAATTGGATATATGTTTATAGCATAATTTGCCTTTCATGAGATGTTCCAAAAGAGATAAGATATCGATGTCGACGCATATAAGTAAAATCTATAATAATCGGTGAAAACACGTGCCATCGTATACATTGATTTTATATTATCTCTATTTGTTATCATGGACAACAGTTTCACAGTAAAAGGATTAATAATGCATTTAAAGTAAAACATTCCTTTCAATTGTATATATAAATAATAATGAAATTACAAATATCTGTTTATTATTGGTATTATAATCCCTTTTCACTCAGAGTCTATTTACAAATGAATTTCAGAGTTGAAAATAAACATTAAACAAAAGTGCATTAAAAAAGAACGAAAAAGGTAAAAATAAACGAAAAAAGCAACTTATTCAATTGACGCGAACTTTAAATTCAGGTGCAAATTTAAATGAAGCTTTGCAATATATACAATATTGTATACACATATATATGTATGACTATTACGCTCTTGTGTGCATTTTAAGAAAAAAGTCAATTTCTTAAAAATGTTACCAGAGAAGACTTTTGTAAAACAATTTAATTTGTTAATTATATTTTGTCATTTTTTGTTAATATTTATCGGGCAAAGAACTTGGTAATTTGTGTAATAAATTTTCGAAAACAAATCCCGACAGTTTACTGCATATTATAGAAGTTTCATAACTTTTGAAAGAAAAGCTTTAAGTCATCCTAAATCTTGAAATTTGATAAAAATAAAAGTTTTTAAAAACGAGTGTCCAAATTTTCAGACAAAAGAGATAAAAAGCATTTCAAACTTTTAAGAACTATCGCTTTGTTCATCCTTGATTATAAAGATTTCTAAATTATAATTAAAACTGTGCGCGCTCTATAGGGAAACATTTGGGTTCAAGAAATTAATTGAGACTTAATTGCACTTTTTCAGCATGTATTTCATTAATATATCAAATTTTGCATGACAATTATTGATAAACAAAATAAATTGCTTTCTTCAAGATCAACCACTTTTTTAAGCTATAGTTAAATCGAATTATTTAATTATAAATAGAAAACAAAATTGAAACCTTTAAGCCAAACATACCCCTGGCATTAAAATCAATCTTCTTTGAATAAAAATCATATCGATAAAATCTCTTTAAATCAAAGAATCAATTTGTTTTATACAATGAAGAAATTCATTTCGAAATAGAAATTCTATCCGGAGAGTGGCATTTCTATTAAAAAAATATATATAATTTTAAACTTTTAAAATTCAATTTCAAGTTTTGTGATTGTAGAATTGATAGGAGAAAGTTAACGAGAATTCTTGTATGACGAGAATACTTTATCAACCAGATTCCCTATATAACACAAAGATGTCTTTGTTTGGCAAAGTTAGAACCTGTAATTATTTCACGGAAGCTTTATTCCCTGTCGATTGATGAGTTTATAATTATTAATAACTGGTAATAATCTATTCAATAATCTACTCACACTAGTCTTAGTTACATCTGATAATAACCATTGATACACGCATACGAAAGTATAAACATATATAGGTATACGTATAAAAAGACAAGACGTCAATTACTTAATTGAATTAGTAATAATCTTAGGAAGATTTAAAGTCAGACAGTAGAAAACGCAAGCATAGTCAGACCAACGAAGTAAGAAAGGTTTAAGAGCAGTCAGTAGAAAAAGCTAGCATAGTCAGACCAACGCAGCAAGAGAGGTTTAAAATGAAACAGTAGATAAAGCAAAAATTGTCAGACCAAATTAAGCATTATAGTTTGCTTCTTCTATACTGTGTCTTATTTTCAATTTCTTTTACTTCGTTGGTCTGACTGTGTTTGATTTTTCTACTGTTTGACTTTAATTATTCTTTCTTACGTTTGACTATGCTGGCTTTTTCTACTATCTGGCTTGAAATCTTCCTTACTCTATATTTATACATTTTAATTTATATACATGTCAAACAAGATATTATCTAATTCAAATGTTTAATAATTTCTTTTTGTGAAAAATGTCCAAAAAATTAGTAGATTTCGCTTCATTAATTTATAAATTCAGTAATTTAATGTTTTCATTTACATTATGAATATCATATTTATTAATTTAGACATTATTGTTTTGTGGTTGATACCTATGCGAATGAGTATATAAGGTATATACAGATTTAGTTTTTAACGAAATTCATATTTAATAGTGTGGATCATGTGTGGAATAATTTGATTCATTTTTCCTTCCAAGGAACTCTTGGAAATTTAAATATAGATATGAAAAAAAGCCCAGGAGACTATGTTTCTCAACTAGGGAAATGTGTCTTATTTATTTATTTATTTATATTCATATTTTTTTTATTTTCTCTTTTATGCTTTATATATCTTTACATTTCTTCGTCTTCGCTGATTCCTTTTCCCTCTCTATCTTCATTGAATATTTCTTTTTTAAAATTAATTTATAATAGTGTATAAAAAGAATTATACGCTTACTTGAAAACAAAATTGATTTTTCTTAGGTCTTTTTGTTCATGAATGAGAGTATAATCAAATGTTAGCAACAATAAAAAGTATCCTTTAGATTGTGATTTTCAAAACTTATTTGTCTCGTGTAATATTAAAATTTATTATAAAATAAATTATTCATTTTATTAAAATTTGCGAATAATTTATTTCTATTATTGTACATATACATCAATTTCAATTAAATTAAAAAAAACCCTATTTTTTAATTAAATTCCATAACCTGGATATTGAATGCTCACAGAAGGTATAATCACTGAAATAAAAAGTATCCTTTGATTCTGCAATCCTTTTTGATTTTTATTGTTAATTGAAGCTTTTTGAAAATTCAACAATTAGCGTATAAAATTTTCCTTTGTCATAGTCGACTTTTTATAAATTCAATTGTTTCAATATCTAAAAATGTAAAAATCAAATACGCATCATAGATTTTTTAAAATAACTTACTTTCGTTTGACAACTAGATGAATAACAATTCAAATATACTTGACTTCAATTTTCAAATAAACTAAACGTCTTTCCTAAAAAGAGATGCCATTTTAAAAAATGAATAGACATTTTACGAGAAACTGTTTGGGAAGAAAATCCTGTTCTGAATTGCATCTATTGTGCTTGGTTACTATTAGGATTGATATCCTGGACCATATCGCGCAGGCTTCAAGCAGGAGAGATATCCTGTCAAAAAAGAAGGAAGGGACTAGAGACAAGGAACATTTTCACCAGTAGAACCGCGGCGTTGAAACCGATCGAACTATATATCTTTTGCGACCCCAACAAACTTAATAACTTGTTGCCACTTTCCAATCAAACAATTATTTATTCACCAATCAAATGTTTAGCGTTAAAATAATTATGCGGGCAATTCTTTCTAGTTACAACTAGGTTCTTTTTACATCAAATTTTTAATTGTTTTATTTTATTTATATTGTGTTTAAAATTAAAGTCTCAGATTATTAACTCAGTTTTTTCTCTTATTTTAAAAACTTTTGTCCCTTCATTTTAAAAAAAAATATTTCCAAGAATAAGCAATTAAAGATTACAAAGCTAATATTGAAACAAGACTGAAATTAAAAGTTCAAAAGTGAAATTTTAAATAACAAAACTGAAAATCAAAACCCAAACCCCTAAAGGATTCAAAATAAAAATTTAAAGGTGTCGATAGGAATGTAATGGAAATTAAAAAATCCAATTTCAAAATATTTGCATCGCCATTTTCTATAGCTTGGGAAATAAATTGCATTTTTCAAAGTTGCCTAACTGCTTTTCATGTCAAAAATAAATGGAAAATGTTCAATTCTAGGATAAAATGAAACTGCTGTCTTTACAACTAAGCGATTTAAATTCTTCACATGTAGTGGTGATTAAGGTTTGTAGTTTGACCTTAAAGATATAAATTGACGGCTGAGATTTTGCTTCTGGAGTAATTAATTTTACTCTTGAAAAAGTTGACTTTCGTGAAATGTCAGTTTTTATACGCAAAAAGTGATAAATTGTGAAAAGAAATAATAAATGAGTATCTTTATATTGTTTTGAATAGGTTTCAACGTTTTTATGTCATTCGTATTATTGAAGATCTAATATGAAAGGATGTGACTCTTTATCCTTTTTTCAATGAAACAGATGGCCTTTCTCAAAGACATATTTGCAAAACGATCGATAAAATATTTCTAAGGATTCAAGGTATATGTTACTTTTATTACGTTTTCTACAACTCATTCTTTTGAGTCGAAAATATTTTTAAAGAATCATAGAGGGTATATTTTCACTGAATAAATAAGAATCTTAAGTTTCTGAAATTCAAAAACATTTAATGTTTAAAAGAGCATTTATAACATTTTTAATTTTATCTTTTTAAACCGCGAATTCACACTTGATTGACAAAAATCATGGTATGTGGTTCAAATCAAAGGTCTGATTATATTAATATTTGTTCTACTTAAAAATGTATTACAAAAAGAAAGAAAATATAAATCCGATTTTGGTGTAATTCGGTACACAGAAGGTTCTATATATAAAAAAACTGCATGATGGTAGGATGATTGTACCGATAAACACATTTAGTACCACAAATACGGACAGCAATCTAGATTGTATCAGTTACAATCTGTAAATTGTACGGGATAACATAAAAAAGTTCTTGCAACGCATCTTTGATGTATAAATATGTACTCAACAATATAATGATAACATCTTTTTATCAACAATTTCTCTTAGTGCAAATTCTCTCATCACACCTAGAGTGATGTCTGACTATACTACATTTCTTCTACTTAAAACTATAAAAAATTGAAAGTTTTTGTTTTTTTTTTAAAGAAGCGTAATTTTATTAGTACTGACTATATAATATATTGCGTTGCGCCTTTTTATTTTATAGTTTCATGACATTAATTCCATAAATAATTTTATTGAAAGAAATTAAGTGATTGAATTAATTTTACTGAAAGAAATTCCATTCATTTTTTTATATAAGTAAACGCCAAGTGAAGACTTTTTATGAATTGAATTTTATATACGTTATAATTCAAAGTTAAATTTTGAAACAGTTTGTTCTGAAAATTAATTAACTGGGGAAATTAATTAATAACCAATTAAGGTTTAGAATTGTAATCTGCTGTTAGGAATTTGTACTGAACAGCTTTGTAATGTGAGCAATGCACTCATGGCTGTGAATTCACATCATAATATACATATAATATCTCCCCCTTATTCTGTCAAATTTCAAGTACTATTGTCGGATCAAAGGAATAAATGCATATCACTATATTAGAGTAGGTATTACGTTTAATTGTATTATGTACAAATTTGTGAGAGAGATTTTCTTTTTAATGTATTATGAAAATAAATTTACATACTTTATATTAAATTAAATTTATATATTAGAAATTATTTTTAATTCTTTTTGTTTAAAAAATGAAAGTATATGCTGCCATTATATAAAGTATAACGAAAGTTTGTTATTGTAAAATGCCTTCACTTGTTGTTAACATCTCGGTCTGCTATGAAGCTTAATTTCACGAAACTTTTTGTTCAACTTGCTCGCTTTAACTTAAAAGTTGATTTTCTTTTTTTAGCCTCTCAGAACCTTTCAAGTAAAAGAGCTTTCATCTTAAGCTGAATGTGATCTCAGCCATTAAAAAGAAATATCTGCAAAAGTAATTTCCATTTTTCTTAAAGTGAATTTATCAAAATATCTAAAAAGAACGGGTTTTCAAAATAAAATTGAAGAAAATGCAAATAAAGATAACAATTTTGTATAAATTTATTACATTTTCATTATACTGTAATATCTATAGAAAAGCTTATTTACTTCATATTATTATTATATGTGACAATATTATAATGTATAGTTAATATTAGAAATCGAACATTTATAAAAAAATGTATTTCTTTTTGTTTCATGAAATGTTTTTTAATTTTTTTATCATTGAATCTGCAATTCCAGATAGTGAAAAAGTAGAAATGACGTGAGCTTTTTTAATACATTTTTATAGCTGAGCAGAAACTCGTCTTTTATTGTAGCATTCATGTCACGATTTATTAAGGTCTTTAATAATTTGGAACCAAGACTTTTGATGACGTTCGTATAAAAATGAAGAAAAATTCTATATGAGGCTCATACATTTGCGAAAAATTATAATCACAGTAGTTTTCAACAAAAATATACATATTCACTTTTATTTTCTTTCATATAAATTATTCTTTATTTCTATGAATTAGTATATATTAAACTTATTCTTTCAATTAATTGCGCTTCAATCATGTACAATTCAAAAATTAAAACCCGCGCGTCAAGTAAAATTCTATAACTTAGTTTTTAAACACCTGTAATATATTATGAAATGATAGAATAATAGTCAGTCGCAAAAAGCTGCACTTTCATGCAACTCTATAAAATTCAGGAAACGTAATGCGAACAATAAAGTTCCTTTAGAAAAAGGATGAAGGTTCAGGAAATGAGAAACACTACCTGACGAAAAAACGGTATCCGCTCATCGTAAATTTACAAATAATAAATTTCTTCCAAACTTGGATTTCAAATCTATAAAAGCCAATAATTTTTCTACATAAAGTTTCAACCAAAGAACAATTTAAAAAGAATTACTGCAGAAACAATCTGCTTCAATAAGTTTTATACTTTTAAAAAAGACCAACTATTTTTCTTAACACACGGTAATTGAATTTTATTTGAATCAAATATCGGGCGAAACATATACATAGTATTTGTATAATAAAAAAATTGTTAGAAAATATTTGAAATGAAGAAAAAAATTACTAATCCTGATTTAATAAAATATTTTTAGTTTAATCGTAACTGTAATCCAAGTTTACATCAACTCTACATTTAATTTGATTCTATCAATTTAAACTTATCCAAATATAATTATTCTTAGCTTTGCCTGTGTCCCACACTAGTCCAATAACTTAAATCTTAACTGAATCTCAATCTTGACTATTTAAATTTTAATTCATCTCATTTATTTTTAATCCTTCCCTATAACTTCAATCCACTTATTATTAATCCACTTATTAATCAATCTAAACTTTTTTTAAAAAGTGTATATGCTTTCTAATTATATGTAATATCAATATTCATCACATAATTTACTCAAATTTGGTCAATCAGAACCCAGCAAATGAAAACTCACTGATGTGGATTGAATTGAATTCACGTGTGTCAATATATCTCGCTAAACGACAAATATGAATTAGACCTGTATTGCAATTCGAGTAAATTCCAGAAAACTGTATTTTACTTCCAAAGCTTCTTTACGTTCAATTCAATAAACAAATTTAGCTAATTTAATTTCTTTCAATTAGCATGAATTCAACAGATGAGTTTTTTAATTTATTTGAATTCGCAATATATGAAAAGTAATTAGTGTAGATTGAAACGAATATATAAAAAGCTGCACAATGAATCTTGCTCGCATTCTCGCAAATACGAATTTGACGTATACAAAAATCAAATTCGTTTTAATTTATCTGAATTAATTTTTTACTGGGATCTTCTACGAAACCTTTTCGCTCCAAATATTATAATTGATTCTAATTTCAATCGACTAAAGAATTTCAATTAAAATTTCTGTCGATATAAATATCATGCCTAAGGGAACATTCGCAAATGACATCACGCCCTTGTGAAAGGGGAGGGGGGAGAGTCTATCAAACGTGATAAAACGTGATAAAACGTGATATTGGGTAGAAAGAAGTTATCCTGGGATCGCGATATATTTTTTCTGTCTTTAGTCAAATTAATCCATTTAATTAAGTAGAAGAGATTGATTTTATTTCATCTCAGAAATAATAAAATTAAAATAATGAATTAAATGTAATTAATAAATAAAATACAAAAAATATGCTTATTATATTCTTTTATTGTCTGATTATCATTTTATATTACCAAATCTTTAAGTATTTCACTTTATCTAAGATTTCGAACGATTATTATCCAAAAATTGTTGATCAGAGACAAAATTTTGCTTTCTCATTGATGAGAAATGGGGGAATGGAACCAATTTGTTGAATTATTGTCGTATCGACAAGTATTAATGTCATGAGAAGATCGTCTCATTCCATTTCTCTTATGGAAGTAATTTAACTTCCTGGAACAGAGAAAGTTTCACTGATATCAATATCTTAATATCAACTTATGACACTCTAAATGTCAATTTCTGCTTTATTTAATTTTATTAACTCAGAATAGATAGTAATTAAATTATTATAAAGATATTGTGTAATTTTCTAGGAAAAAGCTTTCTTTTCTGTTAATTTCTATTAATAATTACAATCAACTAGCATAACATTTTGGAATTTATAAAATATTGATAATAATCCTAAAGGTCATATCATATTTATATATAGTCATATTTATCATATGATAAATAGTAATTATTCTATTCATTTATAGAGTCAAATGAAACATTTAATTATACACGTAAGTTGAAGCTAATTTAATTAATTAAATTCCAGCACAAGTTACTATACTTTCCGATAAGGAAAGCTCTTAAGTTTTATTATTTTTAAATTAGAAGACTGCAAAATAACGGCTTTCAATTGAAGAAAATGTTTTCAATTGAATGGCATCAAAGTACAATTTTTATGTCTGTAATTTTCAACTGTAGTTTAAAAAAATTAGGTCACTCGCAATGTCGAAAGTTTTGTAATATAATTTGCAACTTTGTTGCATCAGGAATTTTATAAGTTTAACACATGCTTTGTGTATAATAACATTTTGGAGAAGAAACCTTTCAGGAATGAATCCCTAGTAATTAATATTAGTCACGTAATTCTCAAAATGTGAAACTATTTTTCCAACTCTTTGAAAAAAGATTTTCTCAAATACGAATGTTTTTGTATAGATTGATCTATATAATTAAATAAAAATAAATTATTTTGTCTCTGATTAAATCAAAAACGAAAAAAAACTTTACTAATTGACGCAAGAAAATCTGGAAAATGAACTTCATTTTTTATTTAAACAACGATTGTGCAATAAAATGATTTTTATTTCAAAGAGATTCTTTCTCTGAAAAGTGAAGCATGGAATTGCGATAAATATTTAATTCACAAAGTTATGAATATTGCGCTAAGAGAGGAAAATTAGCTTTTTCTTTAGTAGGAAGTATGTGTGAAAAACTTTCTAGTTTTCTGAGCGCCAACTAAACCGAACAAAAGGCAGTAAATTGTGTTTTCTTTTTACGAGAGCACTCTATTTTTTCCTATTAACACGATCTTCCCGACGCACCCTTCGTCTAATGATTCAAGGCGTTACGATTACTTTTCTATTCGATTCCTTTTATTGTATTACAAACAACTTTTGATTCTAAATCAACTATATAGTAGTATCCCAATTATCTAAAAATTATTCCATCAGAATATCTACTTTCTATTTTTACATTAATATTTTCTTTTCTTTTCTTTTATGTGTAATTGCACCTTTAACACAACACTAATAAGAGTAAGACACCTTACCTTTGTGCAGTGAAAAAAAATAAATATATAAAAAAGTTATATTTTGAGTCACTTCTTGCATGATTGAAACCGTTAGTGATATTTCTTCTGTTACAAAAAAGTATTAATAATTTGGAGCATTGTGATTACATTTTCATCAAAATAGTAAAAACAGAAAGCAAAAACTCATTACTGTTATATAAACATTTCTTGAAATAAAAACAAATCAAAGTAAAAAAAAGTGAAATAGAAAAGATTCGAGATTGTAAATCATAGATTCCAGTGCAGAAAATCAAAAATAAAATAAACTCTAATCCTGTTTATGTGGATGGTGTAAAGAAAGGGAACTATATTTATTTAATAAAGTAACCCAAGTCATTTCTTATGTTCGAGAAAATTACATTTTATCAGAGAAGAAAGAAGATTATGGTCTTCTACTAGGATAATGTTATCCTTGATATTTATTTGTGTATGTAATTCTAAAAAAGTTTCATTTAAATCCATACAAAACTAGATTTGGAATAAATTTTTTTAAAATATTATACAGATGATTTATTGTTTATTAATTATATTTGTATTATAATTTTCTTATTATTATTTAATTAATGTTATTTCTCTTTCCTTTGTACCCCTACGTTATATTTTATAAATATATTGTAAATTTTCGTTTTATGCATCAACATTATTTTTAATTTTCGAAAGTATGTAATAAAAAGAGGATATATATACTTGGAAGTTTTATTTCATTAATGTCAGTGGTAATTGAAATAATTGAAAAATTATTAACCCATTAGCAAAAGCAGAGCGAGATTTTCCCAACTGAATAGCAGGAAATCGTGGTAAAATAATGATATAAATGTTGGAGGGAATTTTCCACTTTTATTGTTTCTTTTTTATTAACCACGATGGCAAACATAGTTGACTTTAATGTGCTCTTTAAATTCATAAACAGTAGACAAGAAGTAATACTGCAATTGCTAAAACTTAATTAGATTCCTTGCCACTGAAAACTCGAGAAAATTACATCTGATTATGAAATCTATTTAAACCTTAAGCCGTGAATTACATTCAAAGAGAAACGTGAGGTTTTCAAATTTGGAAAAGAGCATTTAAAATTACCCTTTTTAAAAATTATTTGAAAATAAGGAAAATATTTTTTGTATAAAAAATACGAAATCTGTATTAGAAAGCTGTATTTGTTTTACGACAAGTATACATTTTTTTACTCGAATAAATGCAAAGTTATCAAAATTGTCTCTGAGCTCAAGTAGAAAGATTGCATGGAAAGTAAGCAATATTACTCAAATATTATTTCAGTAAATGCAGAAAAGTAGTTGTTTTCAAATTATGATATTTTTCTGAACTGACAGTCTATTATCATTTTGAAGAATTCTATGCAGTTCTAAAACTGTGCATTACAACTACTATATAAATGCAGAATGTTGTGAAATTTCCACTAGATTTTCATTTTTAGAAGTTGTCGTATTTACATTTTAAAATTCCACAAGGAAGCAGTAAATTTGTTCAAGTTATGTATATCATATTTCCGAGAGACAAGAATTGAGTATATATCGTTTGCAAATAAGAAATTAATAATTATATATATTCTCCATAATTTTTAAACTTCCAAGTTATTTCTCGAGCTTATTTTTATTCGTTTCCGGAAATGGAGAGAATTCTTTTTCTTTGTTTTTCCTTGAGTAATTCGCATTCTCACGTTAGATAGTTTATTTTTCCAACACAACAGGGGTTTTCCCGGTTTATTTATATTTTCGAGACATTTCTCATATTTACTTTGAGTCCTTTCACAAAATCTCGGATTCCAGAGCTTTCAAAAATTAACCTTAGCCAAACAGTGACACTTTATCGGATTTAGTTACAGGAAACTTCTGTTGATGCTTTGTAAACAAATGTGGTTTTTAAATAAAGATGGGATTTTCAGCAGCTTATTCTGTAGTTTTAGAACCTTGGTCATTTTATGCAAAAGTTTAAATCCAAATCCTTTTATTTATCAAATGAATCTCCAAAAGAAATACAAGAATATATAATAATAGAACAAATTAATTGCTGATAAAATAAAAATGATAATTTATAATATCTAAAAAGAAAGAATTTTTAAACAAAACATTTTCTTTGAAAGAATTTAAAAATGTAAAAAAAAGAGAGTTCTTCATGTATAAAAAGTGCAAATTGCACTCTTTTTAAATCTATATTGAATTCTCGCACACAGCTTGTGTTTTAGTCTCCATTGTTTATTCACATACAACTTTTGAATAAACTCTTGATAAATGCAAATATCTTGCATATAATCCGGTTACCAAAAATACACTCTTTGTTTTTTATACACACTTTTATTGAGCGCTAAAAATTTGTAGAGCATTGTTATATTAATAAGTTTTAAATATAACCCAAGTTACATGTCTATAAAAGAACAATATATATGCAAAATACAAAGCAAAACATTTATTTCTATTATTAAATTTGTCTTTTTTATAACGCCTGTAAATTATCTATTATAAAGTTCCTTTATAGCATTTGATATTATTATCTTAAAAGTGTTCGTAAAAATGTCACAGAAAGACAAAATATTACTTCATAAAATTCAATAAAATATAACTTTTATAATAGTTGGCTTTTATATTAAACTGTATAAAAGAAGAGAAATGGTATATAGAATTTCTTGAATAAAAGTAAAAAATATCATGTATTGCAGAAAATAAAAAAACTATTAAATGCATTTAATATACAGAATAAAGTATATCAATAATATAAATTCTTAGCCATTCTATAAAATAGAAACCTTAATTTCGATAAAAAAGTTTAATTTTTTTCGTAAAATACTATCTTCAGTGTGTAAATTTATAATACTTATTTTTAATTGTACTTAATTAACTTTTCAAATTGAAATAATAAATGTTCTATTGCAGTATTAATTATTTTAAATTTATTAAATTACATGACTAGGAACTATTTCTATATTATTTGAACAAACAGCTTTGAATGCACATGTGAAATTCTTGCTGTAACAGCGCATATGTCAATGAATTAAATAATTAATGAAGTACCTAATTTATGTTTATACCTACATAACTGCTCTTATATGTACTGCTTTTAATTGTAATTTTAATTACTTAAGTTTTAATCATTGCAATCCAATATAAACTTTTTAATTAAGAATTTAAATGTGTACTATAAACAATTATTTTGATTTTCGAGAGGAAATAAACAAAACGTATCGACGTAAATAATAATAAAATGATATTATTGACTTGAAAAAGAAAACATATTAATTTTCCATATCTTATACAAATTTATGTACAAGTCAAAACTAAATTAAGATCTTTTATTCATTAGAAATAAACAAATATATGAAATTTGGTATCATTTTCATTAATATATATTATTGTTATTAACTCCATAATAACTCCAATTATATTATTCAATGTTTCGTGTTTTTTATTACTTTATTCTAGCGAGTAGATTCAAACATACTTTTGAAAATATAATTTTAAGAGCTTGTTTACTGGAACGTGTAAAGAATATCCAATATTGAACTTGGAAAAGTTTTTTCTATTCAAAGTTAAGTAACTATAATAAAACTTAGATACAACTCCAATATCACTTATCAAAAGTTTCCAAATTTCCTACTTTCTAAAGCCTCGAAATTTACTCCTTTAGTTCAACAACTGTAAAGGCTTAATAAAACGTTTTATATATAACTGCAGTTGGAAGCACAATACAAAACAGTATATTATAAATAAATTTGTTTTCTTTATTTTACTTAATTTAAAAATTTTAATTTGCACAATGTGAAAAAGGCAATAGAAATTCAATAAATTAATAATATTAATAATAATAATAATAATAATCATTAATAATACTGTCCAAATATATAATAAAAATCTCAAACCTTTAATCATAAATTAATTCACCAATCTGAAAGCATAAACTTAAATTTCTACTTAAAAATCAAGAGCTACTATAAACTTTGAAGAGTTTGCATTTAATTAAAAATTTACGGAGAAAGCAAAATGAGTTTTATTCAAAATTTGAAAATTTAAGGTTGGAGAATCGTGACTAATCTTCTACAAAAGCTTATGATATTAATTCCTTGTAGTTTAAGAACTATACATAAAAACTTCTCATAGACTCTCGAATAAAATTTGATACTAAATAGAAATAAAATGTAAAAGTATATTGCCAGAAGCATGCGTGCATAATAATAGTAGAAGTCCATTTTCAAATTTCTGTTGTAATTGCTTAATAACTGGATTTTCAAGTCTGTGAAAATCTACCATAAATTCTCTAGGTAGTTTATAAATCCTTTTAATGGTTAGCGATTGGCTTTAGAGCTTTAAGTTTATTGTTACCCGTTGACTTATCTGAACTTCACATTTTACACCTGGAGAAAGTTTCTCCATTTAATTTATTATATCTCCAAGAGAAAAACTTTTATTCTCTTCAATAATTATGCTACATTTAATTCAGAAATCAATTATAGTGTGCGAAAATTCAGAATCATCTATATTTATCGTAGTAGGAAAATGTTATTCTCAAGCATGATAATGACCAAATTGTTAATTTAATTCTCGGGTATAGGAAAAGTGATAAGAAATGATAAGATAAGAAATTTATGTTTAAAAAACAGCGTTTAAAGTATAAAAAAAAAAATAAGAGAAAAGCAAGTCGGAAAGTTGATGAGGGTTGATAAAAGTAGGAATTAGAAAGGAAAAAAAGTGTCTGCAAAAAATGAGCAAATATTTGAGGTAAGTTTAAAAAGTAGGTTAACAAGGAAGGAAATATTTCTTTAAAAACCACGTCCTTTGAGTTATCAGAGTTGAAAGATTCATGAAAAATTGTCCGGGAAATTTTAAAATGGATTTTCTACTTGTATATTTTTTTAATGTTGTCGACATGTAATAATTGATGATATTGTCCGATTTAATTGATTATAAACATGAGGTACACTGAAGATGAATTTTATTTGTCACAGAATTGCCAAAATGTCCCAACTCAAGATTCCCATAGAGGCCAATAAAAACAAAGATCGAAAGGACGCCGTTTCCGGAAGATCATAAAACTCAAATAAAAATGCGATGCTCCGTCATATAAATCAAAGACGGGACTTTTTTCACATCAAGAACGAAAGCTCATACATTTCACATCAGACAATAAGATACTTGATAAAAGTCATGTCGAAAATGTATCGTTTGAGGAATTACACGGAAATTTTCCGAAAGTTCAACATAACAGACGACGACATTGATTATATGAACAACATGGGTTACGCAAACGAGACAAATGATGAGACTGTGACAACTCACATGGATTGCTATTGCAATGGTGTGGCCAGAGACCTAGCAATTTCCTATAAAGCTTATCATGGCTATGTGGCACTTGTGGTTTGTGTATTTGGAACGGTGGCCAATATTTTGAACATTATGGTACTGACCCGAAAAGATATGGTAGTGGCGCCCATCAACAGAATCCTCACAGGATTGGCCAGTGCTGACATGCTGGTTATGGTGGAGTATATTCCGTTTGCTATATACGTTTATCTCATCCTTCCGGAAAACAAGATTTTTCCTTATGGATGGGCGGTCTTTGTTCTTTTTCATATGCATTTTTCCCACGTTTTACACACCATCAGTATCGCCCTTACGCTAACATTGGCTGTCTGGAGGTATATTGCCATCAGGTGAGTTTCATTACACTAAACTTTATTCAGTTTTCCTTATTTTTATACCGTCATTACAAACCTTTTAGCATTTTTGCGATATATTTTACATTTTTCAACCATTTTATTCTAATTCAAAGAATTTTTGTATTTTTAAAACTTGTTCAAGATTTTGTATATATAATAAGTATATTCTTATGCCGATCTTATTAATCCTTCATCAACAATTTTCGTTTCTATACTTTTAGAAAATTTTACTTCTTTCACTGTAGAAGTAAAACCTTTGCTGTCTTATGTTATTAATGGTTTAAAAATAAAATAAGAGATTGTAACTTTCGCATGAATTTACCAACATGGCTTTTTTACGAAATTGTAGGTCTCAAAGGAGTACATAAAATGTTAAAGCCAATCAATCATTTTTATGTCCTACTTTGTGTTTGACATTTTTTAAAATGTCCTTTTACAAACTACACATCATAAAGTATGTTTTAAAAATTTACCATAATTTGTTCGCGCTCCAAAAATTTGTAATTAAAATTGGATACTGCTATAAATTAAAATAAAATAAATAAAAATTCAATATCAATAATAATGAAATTTAATTTCAATATTTTACGTTAATTAAAATTTTTATTAGTTTTTTGTTAGTGAAATCGTCAACCTATAGAGTTTATCAAATTTTTATACACATATTTCAAATATTCATATTCTGTATTTTTAGTTTTAATTAAACTTTTTATAACAGATATTTAAAATAAAAAATGAGTAAGAGAGATCTTCTTTTTCCTGTAGCGAAATCCAGGAAAAAAGCCAAATCAGTGTTGTTTCAGAAAATACTTTCCGTAACAACCTAACGTTAATGTCATTATTAAATTTTCCTAGAACATTATTCCACGCATGGAGTAACTGCAAAAACTCGCCTTGCTGCAAACACACTCTTTGTTATATCAAAATATTCCTAAAGAAGCTTATAGTTCATATAAGATATTTATTTTTACAGTAAAATAATTCAATTGTATATAATAATGAAATATAAAACTAAAACGAGAAATATAAAAATCTATATTCAACACATGCCTGTCCAAAAATTACTTACGTTACTTGCACTGCGTGTAAAATTCTCTCAGAATTTACTTTTTATCAACTGCAATTTGCAATTTTGTAAAAGCGAAAGAATAAAAAGATGATTCTCTTATCAAATTGATCAGTAATTATATTTTCTCTACTTTTTTAAGTTTTTTGTACTATATATATTTTTAATTAACATCGATAGCTTCGTAAATTGTGAAAGTAGGTTAAGTTGTTTAGATGGAGAAACCTTCAGTTAGTTACAAAATATTGATTTTTGTAAGTTACCAATATTTTTACGATATTGTCAGAAAAGCAAGTAGAAAATAAACTTAAGACATTGAAAATCAAATTAAAAACCAATTTTGTGGAGGGAAATTGTGTCAATTTTTTCATTAAATTCATCCACTAAGTGATTTCTAATTTGAGATAAAAATAATGAACTCTTTCTCTTTGCTTCTTATACTATAGAGTACGTTAGATTTAAAAGCAGACAGTAGAAAACGCAAGCATAGTCAGACAAAGGATGTACGAAAGAATTAAAGTCAGACAGTAGAAAAGGCAAACATAGTCAGCCGAACGCAGTAAGGAAGATTTAAAACCAGTCAGTAGAAAGAGCTAGCATATAGTCAGACCAACTACACAGCAAGGGCTCTCATTGCGTTGGCCTGACTATGCTTGCTTTTTCTACTGTCTGGCTTGAAATCTTTTTTACTGTATGAGGACAAAGTCTTGATTTCATCGCCTGACTTGAATTACTTAAATTATAATAAACATGCGAATTATACGAAAATCAAATGTCATGTACAGGAAGTCTTAAAATAAAAGTTTTTAAAGACAGCTTCGATAAATGAAGAAAATTGAAATAATTTCACTTGTTGATGACACTTTATAGGTTTAATATTTAAAGCTGTCTTTAAACTCAGGAATTGTTAAGAAAGTTGCTTTGAAACAGTTTAATTCAGCATCTCAGGCTTTAATCAAGAACGTCTTACTGTCCTTAATTTCAGAACTCTGAAAACTCATTGAAATACTTTTCGTTGAAAAGATTCATTTATGTTTTAAGTTACAAGTTTAATTACTCTCACGATAGAAAATTAATGAAAAAACAGAGTATTATAATGTTTTTCTGTGCTTTCTAGCACATTTTTTTCAAATTTGGAAAATTCTTTTTTTACAGATTTCCACAATATAACCATTGTTGGTGTACAGCCGGTCGATGTCGGTTGGCACTTTGGTGTAGTTTTCTGGTTCCTATTATTGTCTGTTCTCCCGCTTATCTAATATTTGGAGTAAGTGTGCAATCAGATCATACTTTTATAGATTATAAATATTATAAAGTCGCCTTCTAATGTTATACGCTCTTTAGAAATTGTTGGCATTTACACAAAAAAGTTTGGTCCAACTTCGTAATCAAATGCTTTCATAAAATCAGGCCAAAAGATGTAAGAAGCGTATCATAATCACAAGAAAGTTACAACTTTGTCTCTATGATTTAATAATTCTTTGACAAGGAAATGAGAAAATATACAAGTGGAAGGCGTCAAATATGTATAGTTAAATTTAATCTTGATTGAAGAGTTTATTTTATGAAAATTCTTTTTTTCAGATAAGAAAGCAGAGGGAACAGGGCACTAAAGAAATCCTTTATCACGTGGATGCAAATTATTCTGGTGGTAGAAACGGATTTCTCTATCAACTCAATTTCTGGGTCATCAGCGTATTTGTCAAGCTACTACCATGTGTCATATTGACTATCATCAGCTGCTGGTTGATAAAAGCTCTGTACAGGTGAAAAATCTTATTTATCAGTTATACCTGTCAAGGACAACTAACATTAGCATACAATTCTCTTGATATTCTCTACAACATTAGAATTTCAACAAGGGATATCTGACTAGCGATGCGAATATGACGACGCGAGAATTCCAATAAGGCTTCTAAAATACTTTTTCTTACAAAACTATATACGTGTGTGAGATGAATATGCAACTCTGTCAATTTTCTATCACAATTGCTCACATTTTACTAACAAAATTTATCTCCCGGCTTTGCTTAAATAAT
>WNHD01000063.1:159190-235402 GCA_011057455.1 Ganaspis sp. Gsp50
AATTTCATTGATTCTGCGCAATGAATTTTCATTTTCAATATTATACATATAGGTATACATAGAATAATATTAAATACTTTTTTAAAAGCAAACACTGAAATTAGATTTTTGTACTTTCGATTTTCATTTCATAAAGAATTTCGTCTACATACATATAAGCAAAAGGCATTTTACAATTATAATCAAAATCTGGTTTTTTGTTTGATTCTCCCGAGATTGAGCAGAATATATTTTTCCCCTCAAAAGAATTTATTACGCGGCTGACCAAACCTTCTCCTTTCTACTTATAAAATAGAAAAGAAAAGATTTTCAAATTAAAATGTTATTTTGTCACAGGCCGGAAATTAAAAGCAAAAATCACATACTGTCTGACTAAAGCAGTTTGCTCTACTTAAACACACAAAACCCACACGAAAATACACAAAAGCGCGCTTGCAAATTAATTAAAACAAAAAGACAAATACCGTACATTTAAAAACAAAATATAGTAGTAGTTATTGTTTAAGAGAGTGATTTTTAAAAATTTTCCACAATTTGATAAAATTTTACGAGAATAAACGTCAGTGGGAAAATAAATAAAATTGTTGCGAACAGGGCAAAGGGGAGGAAGCAGATCTTGAGAGGCTACAGTTTGTGTGCAGCAGCCAATGGTCTTTCTTCGCGTAGAGCAAGTAAATCGGAAAGAAGAGCTGACAGAACGACAAAAATGTTGGTAGCTGTGCTTTTACTTTTCTTGGTGACTGAGATTCCCCAAGGAATCCTTGGCCTTTTATCAGGAGTATTAGGTGACTGCTTCTTTAGAAATTGTTATCACAATTTCGGGGAAGTAATGGATATTCTTGCCCTCATTAATGGCGCGATAAATTTCATTTTATACTGTTCTATGTCAAGACAATTTCGAACAACCTTTGGTCATCTCTTCAAACCGAGGATAATCAAAAAATGGCACGCAGCTTCTCAGCAAACAGAAGTGCACAGTACTTTTGTATGATTTTTGTCTTACTTTCAAAAACGAGTGTAAAGTAATTAGATTAATCAGTATTATTAATTCACTGGCAATGGAATTGCGGTGGATTCACGAAATAATACATTAAATGATATATTCTCCTCATTTACAGAATTTAATCAAGAATTTAATTAATAATTCGATACAAAGAAGTAGTAATGAACGGTTTTATTTGATATATAGTAAATGTGAAATTTTAGTTTCATAAAATGCAGAAATGAAAATACACTTTATAAAATGCGCACATTGAAATTAAAATTCATGAAATCATCAAGTTTATCTCTATATTTGCTCAGACTTTTCTTCTTTTTGCTAAATCGAGAAAAGTTTTTTTTAAGAACAAACATCACCTACATTAAACAAGAAATACTTAAGACTAAAAACCAAAAATTCCGATTAAAATAAAACTCCTAAATTAAATCAGTGAAATTTTCACAGATTTGAAATCTGTGACCGACTTCTGGATGATGAAACAGTGTAAAACCACTGATTACCAGTCAAATTTCACTCATTTTGAATCAGTGAAAACCTCACTGATTTAATTCAAAAGAGAAAAGAAACTTTTTTAAAAAGTGTACATATTATAAAGTCGTGTAACACAATGACTTTTTAAAAGGAATATATCATTGATTGATGTATATTAAAAATACAGTTATTATGCGATAAAATAATTATATATTATCCTATAAAAATAAAAATATATTTAAAAAAGTTTTAGAGCTTTGAAGATGCGTTTGTCGTAATGTGAAAGTTTGCTGTACAAGTTTCTGTATAAATATTTTAGTTCACTCAAGTAAACTCTCAACTTTAAAAACACTTCAGTTCCTTAAAGACACCTCCATATATTCTTTCCAAATATATAATTCATAAAACTAATTTCGAATTTTTTTATTATTATCACTTGCTTAAATTAAAAAAAAATATTTTCATCTTATGTCAAACTAATAAATTTAATCTAATTTTTAAAAATGTAATCCCACTGGTGCATGTCATAAATAAACAACATTTTATCAATTTAATTAGATTTAATACAGACTAAAATTATGTTCACTCTTTTCTTAATTTACCTTTCAATATAATATTATTAAGTTATCTAAATATTGGCTCATATATATATATATATATGTATATTGTGTCAATTTCATTTATACTGATTTCCTTTAAGATATACCTACTTCGCTTTTTATAACCCAACTGCCAAAAAAGAAATGTTACTTGTAACAACAACGATTTATGCGTAAATTGCGATATAAACTAATTACTTACATTATAATACGTATTGATTGTACATATTTTACAAACTAAAATGCAGGGTTTTAAAATAACAGAATCGTTTTGCCGATTAGTGTTAAAAGTTGATGTGGATTGAAATAATCAATTTTTTCTATCTCTGTGAATTAGTGTAAATCATGCCAGAACTCTGATTTAAAGAATAATTTAAAAATATATACACTTAAATTAAAATTGTAAAATACTCTACTTGCAAACTCATCATTGTATAGTTGTAAAACTTATTAAAGTAATCAACATAAAAGGTAAATATTTATTAAGAATATTCAAAAATATTTACTACAAATACTCTACAATTAGGCATTACAAACCCACATAACACTGAGACTTGCCTAAAGCTATACATGCAATGTTAAGAAGCTTTAATACCAAAGTATTAGCAAAATGTGCATTTCAAATTGCTACGGAATTTTATTCGCATTCTGCTTTTTCACTTGACTCGATACAAAACTTCAAGAAATTGAATACTAGGGTATAAAAACCACCATATTTTACACGATCTATTTGAATTTTGGCAAAATAAATGTACTTTTCATTTTTTTTAAAATTTCAAGGTGTTCCTGAAATTTTTTTGGCGTTTTCTTTTTTTTATTCGATGCGGAATAAAAAAACACGAATTCCAAGATACGTTCCAAACACTACATTTTCCAGGAACAATATGAAATTTTGAAAAATGTGAAACTTTTTCACTTTTTTGTTTTCGTTAACTTTTTAATCTAAATATTTATTATTGCTTTCTGTTGAATTTTTTCTAAAGCTTTTATTGATGACTTTTGGAAAGCTCGCTGCTTTACATTTTTCATGAAGAACACTTAATATTTATTCAAGCTTTTCTGAAGCTTGCAATTATATTTTCCGAACCTTGTTCTTAAAGCTCTGAAAATGTTCAGGTAAGGTTCAGTGTTATATGGCATACAAGTTGCATAAAAATATATATATATATAAATATATAGAAGAAATGAAAACATTATTTTCGGTATTGAATCCTTTTCATTTAGTGTATAATAATTTAAAGCAGAACTCAAACAAATTACACTTTATTTAATCTTAAATAATTAAAAAAGATACCTTTATTGAGTAATTTTATGCTAATTATACAATTAGTCCTTTTTCAAAATTCGTACTGAAACGCTAATTAAATGTCACATTCATTTAATATTATTCAGTATATAAATTACACAATAGCCGTTAAACAATGTAATAGGATAAAGGCACCAGTGGTGGATGAAATGGTCACTTTGCTTATGTGTTTATAAATAAATAAATTGCAATTGTCAGTAATTGTTAAGGGAGGCATACAGATCATTATTACAAATTTAAAAAAAAATTTAATTCAAATAGAATCAAGTAGTATACATTAATAACCAATTTGGTGCTAAAAAACATGTTTTGGAGACATTTTAAAACAATTTTTTTATTATTTTCACATAAGAGGTATTTGTTTGCATGCCTATAGAGATCTAAGAACACCTATAAGTAACATTTATTCATAATGATAGGATGATCCACAACTGGAGCAGTAATAATCACGATTGTTGAATACAGTGATCCACAATTAATAGGATCATCGACAAATAATCTTTGACGGCTTATGTAACTTACGTAAATGTTAAAATCAAGTCTAACCTAAGCGAAAGTGGCTATTGGAACCTTCTTAGTCATACTATTATAAAGAATAACTATGATATATATTTGTCTAAAAGCAACCACATAAGACTTGAAAGTCAAATGAAGAAAATTAAGGAGCTTAATTGATCCATCACTGGTGCCATTACCCTATAATCTTTTCATTGTTTAATATTTAACTATCTATAATCGACAATTATAATTCTCGAATATAATTGAGAATGGTTTTATTAGGTATATATCAAATTCAGATAGAATTTCCAAACCATGCAGATGTTCAGAATAATTTTTAATTACTGCAATTTTAGAGAAAAGCTGCTTTTTGTGATTGCCTTTTCATTTATTTGAGCAAATCACTTGCGTTTCAATTTTATTACTTTGGTATAATATTTTTATAATAATTATTTTTGTTTAAAAATATTTTTTAATTATATATCCACTTTGAATTTTATCTACATTTCGAGCAAAAGTCTTTGATTTAAAAACTAATTCAATTTCGTTGGTGAAACTGATATGTGAGTAAAATATTGGATATTTTTACTATACGCACATATGCAGATGTACGTATACTCATGTGCAGTAGAATAATATAGAATTTTAAGATTTAAAACTAAATTGAAATTGTTAGTATGCCCTGTTAAAATTATCACGATTGCTTAACAATTTCTGTGCAGATGTAGATTTTAATTCTCGTGTGGAAATTCTGTCCTGGTTCAAGCACCGCCCAAGGTATAGAGTCATTTTGAAGCCTAAAATTATTATTAAAAAGAAGAGAAATCATTGAGGTGATTAAAGATAGGGAATATGTGAAATAACGTTTTCAGATTGTTGATGTCAACTTTTTAAATCTCTGCCAATAAAAATACACTTTTATTGACTGTAACATTTATGGTCAGACAATAACATGGAATGTATCAGTTCTGAAAATGCATTTCCAACTAGAAGATGACTCTAACGAGAATAAAATTTCATTTTCAGTACAAGCGTTGGGGTTTTGTATTTTTCAAGCGGATAATCGATCGAGCATTGTACGCAATTAATTTCCAGAGTCATCTATTCAAACGTCAATCATTTCACTTAGAACGATTTATTTATAATTACTTTTTTGTCTTAAAATCAGTCTGCATTGTACAAAATACAAAATAATTTACAATACATTCCTTGTATGATTCAAAGAATTAAATAAATCTACAAGAAAATAAAATGAAATAACGTGCTGTTCGATAAAAATAAAGCATAATTAAGGCGGTAGTGAAATTGATTTTACAAATTTGTAAATTGTATTGTTTGTGACCTCATTTACAATATTAAAATATAATTTTAATCTCATTTTTAATTGTATTACTCTGAAAACAATTTTTATTTAGAACTTTGCTTTTAAAGGGTCGTGATCGTTCACAAATGACCTGAGATATAACACCAATTTAAAACTATTTGGGATCTTCCTCCCTTTACGCAATAGAAGAACAAACTTTAAATTTTTTAATTAAAATTAAAAACAATTATTCTCTTATTTTTTTTTCTTTTATACAAAATGCATTACTCAAAACTATAGTAGGTATATTATTTAACATTCTTCTTTTTGCTCTAACAGAAAAAATGCCGAGTGTTATTGTGTATAATTCTAAATAAATTATTGTTGTTAATTAATTTTTCTACAATTGCACACTGGAAAAAATCTTAAACCGTTTATACCTTGAATTCAGCGAATGTATATGCTTTGGTTTACACCTTAAAGTCAGCCTCAAATTTGTGCTGAAATAAACATTTTATTTCTAGTGTGTAATTGATTAATAGAATATATGTGAAAATAATATTGTATTAAAAATTGTATAAATGTAAATTTTCGGTTGTTTGTGAGGTATTTAATTATAAAATTTACAACTTTTTAGAAATAATGAAATGTTCTGACTGAAACTACTATGTATATTAAATAAGAAGAACATTTGTTCAGGTAAAAAGAGTGTTCAAAATAAGTATTGCGATTGTTAAATAAACAAATTGTTGTAAATAGCACTTAATAATTCATGAATTTTGTCGTGCGAAAGAGATTACAAATTGTAATGATTATAATTTTTAAAAAATCTGCAAGGATTGCCAGCTTTTGAGCCCAGCTGGAAATCCAAGCATTTTTGTAAATATGTAATATTAATGCTGTAAAAAAACCAACGAAATACATTGAAACGTTTCAACTGTGATTAACTTCATTATATTATTTTCATATTACCCTCAAATTTGAACATTTAATTTTCATTTTAAAAAATAATTAATTTTATTTATAGGACTGTTTGTATTCTAGACGCAAAAATTTAAATTCAAATCGAGAAAAGCACGTTTATCTCAATAAAACGTTATGTAATGCCTTGAATTGTAATTGCCAATACTTTTAAAATATAAACTCATAGCTACCCCTCGATACGGAAACAAATATTGTCTAGCAATATGTAATTTGTGCAACAGCTGTTAGAATTCACTTCTTGAAGCGAAATTATTTAGTTCTTCCGTGTATTATTCTCCCTCATTTCCTCACGTGATGAAAATTATTAACGCAAGTTTCTAGAAACAGCTATCGTCTATAGGCTCATTACACATTCTACTATTTTGTTAGAATATTCGATAAAGTTACAGAGTAATCATAGACATTGTTTTCTAATAAGAGAAAGATATTACCTCTAGTGCGAGGAAATACATTTTATTGAACTTTCTTTTCTTCTTCTTTTCTTTTCTTTCTTGGAAAATGGAAATTTTTAATTCACGTTATTACAACATTAACAAGTTCTTTCTATCATGCTATGGTTTTTGGTGTTATCAAACGAAAAAGAAAAAAATTTTAGGACAATTTTTTATTTTTACCTCTGTTACTTCAGTTCTTTATTTGCAGGTGGTATTATTTAGCAGTACAATAATTTTTAGTATTCAATATATAATTCACTATAATCACTATAATATATAATTATAAGAATAATATATGCATTTTTACAATTCATTCTAAGCAATTTTAATTTAACAGAAATAGGTAGTTTAAAGTTTTGTTCACCATGGGATGCAAACAGAACTATTAAAATGCTTTTTACAAAGTTTTCTTAAAATAATATTTATCTTTGACTTTTAGTTTAATTATCTATTTTCAACTTGGGGAAATGATCTATATGAAACGCTTGATTGTTTTTGTCTATTGATTCTTGTTATAATGTGCTACTGCCAACTTTTCGTTTACAGTATTAACGCAAACAAAGTAATATTTTTAAAAATACATAACTTTTTCAAAAAGCGAATATTTAGTAAAAGGTGCATTAACTTTGACAGTTATTATTTCTTCTTAATTCCATAAACAACGATTGGAAATTGTGGAATTCCGGACCAGAATTACAAATTCTACACAAGTATGCTGAAATCGGGAGATATTTTACAATTTTATATGGTGGTAAATTATTTTTATTTTGTTTCTATATTACTTTCACTATGCGTACAATACAAAAAGAATAAAAAATATACTTTTAACTTAATGCGCAGAAAGTTTTTTACAAATAAATTTTACAAAAGCTATGTAGTTTTATTTATGCATGGCTATATTTGTAACTTATTTGCTGGTTTTCAAAATCTTATAGCTTATTTTATAAATTTCAGGTTACATGTTTTTTTCGACTATAGTTTTTATATCGACAACCTTTGTGCCTTTTTTTCTTGATTTAATTGTTCCCTTAAATGAAACACGAATATTGAAACCAGTGTATCCTGCAAAATACTTCTTTGACGAAGAAAAGTATTTCAATTATATTCTGATTCACGGTTGTATTTCTACATGCTATAATATAATACCATTTTTTTGCCTCGAAGCAATGTATGCTGTCGCTATTCAACATGCGTGTGGACTCTTTGCAATCATAAGGTCAAATTTTCTTGCAATAAACATATATTATCCTTTTAAAGTTGAAAAACATGAAAAAATCGAAATAGTTTAAACACATATATAAAAAGAAATTAATAGTATTATAAATATTCTATTGTGTGAGTCTGACTGTACTGTCTTTTTCTACTGACTGATTTGAAATCTCCTTTACTGTATGTAGTGCATTAAATTTGAGCTCAGGTTTTTTCTGTTTTCTTTTTTCTCATTCAAGTGAATACTCTTAAATTGTTGGATTTTATAAGCGCTTTCAATGCTTAAACTAATTCTTTTTATTGAAATTCTGCTATTAAAGCTATCGATTTAAGAACGTTTCCAATATAATCCAAACCACTTCTGTTGCTGATGGAAATAAAGAAGAACTTCTCTTTAAATATTTATTTTACTCAATTCGGTATCATAATTACGTATTGAGGTAATTATTAGTATTTATTTAATAGCCTTATTAAACTATTTTTCGTATCGTAGACACTAAAAGTATTTTAGAATATAAGATTTCACTTTGTATATTTAATTAAAGTAATAAAATTTAAGGTATGCAAAAGTACTTGAATCCTTCTACTCCCCTTTTCTATTCTTCACAATTGGAGGCAACATAGTAACAATAAGTATCAGTTTATGGCAGGTGAGTAAAAAAAGTGAAGTATAATTATATAATGTATTAAATTTCAAATATATACTTTAATCAATATTAAATTCAATTAATCTCAGACATTAAATGTACTTGATAATGTTTCCTATACTATCAAGTACGGTTCATTTACAATTACAAATATTTACCACGTCTATGTTTTGGGACTGCCAGCTCAAAATTTACTCTTTCAAAGCACTCAAGTGGCGACAGATGTGTGAGTAATAGAAATTATTTATTTTTTTGTACAGTAAGAAAGGTTTAAGAGTAGTCAGTAGAAAAAGCCAGCATAGTCAGACTAACGCAGCAAGAGAGGTTTAAAATGAAACAGTAGATAAAGCAAAAATTGTCAGACCAAATTAAGCATTATGGTTTGCTTCTTCTACTGTTTTTTTGTTTTAAATCGTTTTTCCTTCATTGGTCTGACTATGCGTACTTTTTCCACTGTCTGGCTTGAAATCTTCTTTATACTGTATATACGCTTATGCAGAAATGTTATATGTATATTCTTTTGAAGCTGAAAATTATGTGGAAATCCACTTTATTCATTGCAAGTTCTAATTTCAAAATTCAGGTATGATTCTAATTGGTATAGAATGCCGGCAAAAGTTCAAAAATTGTTACCTATGATAATTTCCCAAAGTTATAGACCTTGTAAAATAACAATTGGGAAACTTACCACTATGGACCTTATTACTGTATCAAAGGTAAGAAAACAATTCTTAAATCTATTTGTTTACCGTTTATTAAATTTTTTAAATTTTTTAAATTTTTTACAGACTCTTAAATTGTCACTCTCGTATTTTACAATGCTATCTTCAATCCACAAATCATAATTTGCTGAATGAAAATTACTATACCAAATCGTTTAGAAAATATAAGTATTTCTATAGAAATGATGGATGAGTATTTTCAATGAAAAGAATTTTGATAACTAAAAAAGACAATTGTATTTTCTTTTTTATATAATCAAATGCTGTATACGTTCATGCGCAGAAACAAAATAATAAATTACAAAACTTAACAGACGATTGTAGAATTCACTTTTATTTTAACGTGTAAATCCCTCTTTATTATCAATAAACAGCTTTAATTTTACAAATTGTATATGCATATAAAAAGTATGTAAACTTGTTTTGGAAGAAAAAAACATTCCATGAAACAGTTACCGGCTTTAATCCTTCAGGATTTTTTAAAGCTTTATCGTGTCGAATACGAAAACACATTTTCAAAGACTGCAGTTCATTTGTCTGAGCTTAAAACGTGCCTGAAATGCTTGAATACACTTTTAAAGAAAACATATATATCCGTTGTCGTAAAAGTGAACATTGGAATATTTTAGCTCAAAGTCAATAGACATAAATAATGCGTTATGGTTCAAGTGATTCAAAAATTGTCCGTCATTATAATTATTCTTCACCAAAGGAACATAACTATTTAATAGTCAATTTTATATAGACAATGTTAAGTGCTCCAGTTGACGCTTTTGAGAGTCACTCATAAAATTCAAATCAGCATTGAAAAGATTAAATCCGTATAAAAGCGATTCTTATGGCATATATTTTCCAAATGAAAAAGCAATCTATTTAAAATGCAAAATATTTCTCTCTCGATTTTACTAAAACACTTAACAGTCTCTTGAACATTAAATTATGCTCTGTGAGATGAATATTTCTTGAAAAAACAAATTTTCACGAAAATTAACCAAGATATACAACTTTGGTTTATTTCAAACATTTTGATTTATTTAAATACTATTCATTAACTTTTTTATCATAATTTCATATATTTTAACAGTTTATAAATCATAATCTTGGTATTAAACTTCATCAGTTCCCAAAATTCTTCTCTCCTCTGCATAATGTGTCTCCTCTCGAATTTTACTTGACAATGTTTTTGCGTTTTCTGAAATCTGCAAACAAATCAACACGTTAGTAAGCTTTCGTCAATTGTCATTTTAGGAATAACTAAGAAAATCTGATTATAAAATATGTTAATATAATAAGTAACAATGTAAATAGTAAATATTTCGAATGATATAAAAGTAATCATATTATTTTCGGAAAAGAGAAAATAACCAGATATTACGTGATTAATCTGTATAAGCTGGAAAGCGTAAAAAATTGATAGAAATGGAAATGACAATTTTATCCTAAAATCAATAATTGTCAATTATGGAGTCAAATATTATTGAATAATGAAGTCGTAGTTGGTGAGAAGGTGACAGGAATAATTTTCAATTATGAAGTAAATAAAGTTTTTCAAACCTGAGGATCGATGTCGATGATGGCATTAAGCTCTGTGAGAATATCAAGCGCCTCTTTTCCTTTTCCAAACGAGTCCAGAACAATTGCATAATTAATTAATACTAATGGATCTTGAGGTGATAAAGAATATGCTTTTTCTAATGCACTCACAGATCCTTCTAAATCGCTCATTTGTTTCAGAGCCACTGCAAAAAAGGGTTAAAAAGGAAATTTATCGATTTTAATCGACCTCTGACTTGTTTATTATTATTATCATTATCTACACAAACATCAGACGATCAGTAATGAGAATGTTTTAATTAGTCATAATTAAATTTCTAAGATTTATTCTTGAATTTTATACATACAATTATCATTTAAATTTAGCGATTTATTTTTAATTAAAAAGAAATAAAGTTTACATTTTTTCGCAGTGTTTTTTATTCGACAGGCTTATTTTGTTGGATCTTTCACTTTTCTTTTATTTCCTTCAAAATACACTACGAAAGTAGATTGGATGTGCAAAAAAATAGAAACACACACACACAAAGAACACAAAATTCCACAAGTAAAATTTCTCTGTAATTTTCTTCCAAGTTTCCAACTTTTGCTCATCAGTGATAAACAGTTTTATTTATATTTCCAGCTTCAATTCAGAATTTCAATTAGAAACTTCTATGGAGGAGAATTATTATCTCAAACTATAATATATAACACCATTTTCAGAGAAACTTTACATTTAAATGAAGACTTGATTTTTTACTTAAAAATGACAATATCAAGTTTCATTTTATGTATAGTGATATACACATATCAATAACACTGTGAAAAATAGTGTCATGGTTTACGACTCTTTTGTGGTCATTTTTAAGACGTTTATACTGATGTCTCGAAATTGAGACCAATGAGGAAGTGTCCTACGTTATTTCCACCGCTAAAGAAAATATATTTTTTCTTTGCTGTAAATTGTAAATATTATATTGAAAATAATAAAATTGACAACACTCACGTCCAAGTAACAAATAAGGCATCGCAGTCTTATTTCCAGCGGAAACTGCAGCGCACAAGTAGGTTGCTGCAGATGCCGGCTGTCCAGTTGTCAAAAAAACCGTTCCCAAATTACAAGCTGGAGGCGAGGCCAAAGGATTTAAATAGTGGGCTCGTTTTAAACAACTGATTGCCTAAAAGAATTAGAAAGTACAGGTTTATTAAAAATCTTGATAAAAAGCACGATTCTTGATTTTTAAATAATTCAATAAAAATATTCCTTTAAAAAAGTGTTGACATCAGAAAGAATACATGACACTTAGAAGGTATAAAGAAATCGTCTTGTCTAAAGATTCTAGAACATTTGAGAGTCTCAGCACTTGTTTCTCCCAAGGGACTTTTGTCTATACTTTTACCCTCTCAACTTCTTCCCACTCATTTTCTTTTGTTTACTCTAATGCTATTTTCATTTTCATCTCCTTCGGCTTAAATTAAATTGAACGCGCGTCATTATTCATATTATGATAACTTGTGCATTTTCGAGTCTGATCATAAATATAAATTTATAATCTGTTGATACAAATTTTTGTATTTTTTTTAGAACTGCTTAATATTATTTATCAGGTGAATAAATAATTTCATAAATTGTATATCTTTTTTCTCGTTCTCGCGGAAATTTAGGAAATTGGATAAACTCGTTAGTCCCACGCAGAAAGAAACTAGAGAAAAGACATTTTTTTATATAGACACCCACAAAGAGACATAAATATACCAAGAAATAATAAAAATGTAAACTAATTGAAAATTTTGATTGAGATTTCTCATTATTTATTTTTAATTAGTACGGTTTCTTCTCTAAATGGAAAAGCTTTTCTTCCAACTACACTCCTTTTAATTAAGGTACAAAAGAAATTATTAAAAATTATCAAATTTTTCTTTATTTTCAAACAGTAAAAAATATCTCTTAATTTATAAAAAAGAAGAAATAAAAAAATTAAATGTTTTTATAGAAGGATTTTAATCACGAAATTAGTCTTGCTACAAAGATAATTTTTTTAAAAAATGAATTTAAAAAGGAATTTTCTGTATTCAAATGAAAAACTGCTTTTTTTAAAAAAAAATCTTTTTTAAAGCGAATTTTTCTGTGAAACATTTAGAATGATTGATATTTATTAAAATTAGTTATTATTTTAACGGGCAACGGTTTTAAGCAATTAATTATTTTATGAGGTTTTCTAATGTTATATACACATATACAATAAAGTGAAGCAAAATAAACTTGAAATAGAGTCTGAGTTGGAAGTGATTGTCTCGGCTTGATTCTCTATAATTCCTTGTCACTTTTCTAATACCGTTCTAATTACATTCCTGAGTGTCATTAAGGTTTTACTGTAAATAGAATATCCAATGTCGTTCGCTCTTCAGATCCTCATCACTTTCTACAACGTATATACTCAGGGAAACTCATTTTTTACCATCCCAAGGAATTATTTACAAGAAGCTTCTTCGTTTGAGAAAAAAAAACCAATAATTCTCTAAAATAAAAATGATTCTTTTTATACGTACTGCGACATATTTTTGCTTTCCAAAAAAACACATTCCGATATTATTCCACATGGACCAAGATTCTGGAATCGAGTTTGAAGCAATTTTATAATTAGTTAATGCTGCATCATAATCCCCATTCATCTGCGTAAAAAATTATGTTTCTTATAATTTTCACTCATCTTTCTAAGTGTAATTTATTAGAGTGAATTCATAATTTTAGAGTTCAATAATAAATTGCAAAATTCATTAAAATATAGGTAATTAGACCCAATTAGTTTTTTGTTAAATTACAATTTCGATGCTCGATTGAAATTCAATGTAAATTTGAATAAATAATTGATTCATTACACTAAGTTACAATTTTTGTCAATTAATTGTATTGAATTACTTTCACAGCTTGCTCACAAAAATGATAGTGAAATAAATTTGAGTATAGGTTTATAAAATAAATCCATTGGGATTTGAGTGGAACAATTGAAAACGTACATTCATCTTAATTAAAACCTGTATAAAATATAAATCGAATTTAATAAACCTTTGCGTACTGGAAATTTATTTGGATTAAATTTCCGACTGAATGACATTTTAATTGAATTTGAATTCTTTCCTTAATTGAGAATAAAAGGAAGAGGTATATTACTGAATACGGGAAAAATACAACTCAAAAAGATATTAAATTACTCTTTTACTTTAAAGGAATAAGAGGTTCAAAATTAATAACTAATGCCTATTATAAAAGCTTTTAGAATCAAGTAACATACGATTCTTTTCCAAATGATATTAGAAAATTTATTACATATGGTCACATAGATTGTAAATGTGTGTATGTAGTTACTTTGTAAATGTATATTCAAGTAATGACTAAATTTGAGAAATGTGAGATATTTGTAATATTTATACGCAAAAACTTTTTAAATCTGTGCATGGTAAAGTTTAAAATATATACCTGCTTTAAAAATCCTAAAGGTAAAAGTGCTTTAGCAAAGCCAGATGAATAGGATAAAGCTGATTCAAAATGTTGAATAGCACGAGAAGTTTCTCCCATTTGCAAATACAAGAGACCCAATTCGGTGATTATTTCCTCGTTGTCTGGAACCATTCTGAAAATATTTTTAAAGATAGTTAAAAACTTGTATGTACCGCACTCATATAGAATTTCCTGTAAGTAGAGCAATGCCTAAGTTCGATTTATAAAGATGATAAGCTATGGTATAACGTTCAGTTGGTGCATTTTGCACTTTTTGATGTTTAACTTGTTTAATGCCTCTTCTTTTTGGAGTCGTGCAAGCAAACTTTAGTTTTTAGGATTATTTCAAAGTAAAAAATTGCAAAATAATATAATATGCATTTAAATTAAAATCTGAAAAATAATTTTCTTGCGGAATAGTGAAAGTGCATAGAAAGTAACACAAAAAATTAACATTTTTAGAAACGACGTTTTTTATCAAACTATAAACTAAAATCTTTTGATAATTCCAGAGCACATAAATCGGTATTAAAATGTTTCCTTAAATTATCATTAAAGAAAGTGGCAAAAGATTTCGTATTTGGTGTCAAGACCAAAAACTTTTAAATAACTTGCCCCGATCTCCCCTTATACATTGTATTCACGTAATAACAACTTTTTCTTTAAATTAAATTTCTTTAGATTCTGCGTATTATGAACTTGTTTATTTAGAAGCAAAAAATTTGCATAAACAAAGGAACACGTGAAGAAGCGCATAAAATATATCACTACTGTAAATATTGACTATGGCAATTAACTTTCTAATTAGAATTCAAGCAACTGAAATGCGTTTGTTGTTTCTTATAGGAATTGTGATAGTTAGCAAGTAGGAAATTTATGCTTAACTAACTATAGTGATAAGTGAATTTCAAACTTTACTCCAAGTTACAATTTCAAAAAACTTAGTATAGCTACCTTTTAGTAAATTAACTATCTTCATTTCCTTAATAGAAAATCACACTCTATAAAAAGCTCGAGAAACAAAATAAAAACTCTAATCAAGATATATTTCAATAATAATTATCATTACAAAAATCTATGTGCTTTATTATTTGACTAACTTTGAAGCGGTTAAATAAATGCCAACAGCATCTGTGATTCGATCCTGAGAAACGTAAAGCTTGGCCAATGTTAAATAAGGCAGTTCATTCTTTGTCAATTCAATTGCTGTCTTGAGATACTTTATTGCATCTTCCGGCTGACTTAGTTTTATGTAACATTCTCCTGTGGAAAATAATTAAATTCTCAATTTTCCACAAGAATATTTTCTATCGAGTATTCTACCTTTCAAATACAAAATGCCCATGAAAAGATAGCATTGAGATATGAAAAGGGATATACATAATATGAAACAATTTAAAAAGAAGCAATTTTAAAATCAACTATGAAAAAGGATTTAAAAAAATCTTTACCCCCAAGTAAGCAGCATACAATAATTAACATTTTATATCTTGCTTTATTGAAAGACATTTTTAATTTTAAAAATAATTAATAATGAAAGGTAAATTAATAACTTGCCCAGATTGTGATAGATTTCCCAATCTGGGTTTCTCATTTTCTCAATTACTTGGGTAAAATTTTCTACAGCTTGCTCATGACGTCCGAGAATAAATCTGAAAGCGAAATATATATATACACTATACATATTACTACAATAAAGGTCTAGATTAAATATTTACGTTCTGTTATAAATAAAATCATTTGCAATCAAAACAAAAATTGGAGATTTTTTTAAATATAGGCGGTCTATTATGTCCCAGTCGAGGCCACAAGAGGGTAAGTATAAATTACTCACAATGTTTTGGCGATTTGTTTTTTATTATTAATATTCGCAGAGTTAATTTCCTGGCATTTCTGAAAAAATTCTAAAGCCTCCTGAACCTTTCCTTCCGCTCTTAAAATAAGTCCCTGGAATTAATTTATTAGAGAAGCAAAATTTTGAAATTTTCAAAAAGTTAAAGAACTTATTATATATAATTTATTATTCTTCATAATACTCAACTTTTCATATAACGCAATAATTATATAATTACCTTTTAAAAAAAGTTATTAATATAAAATGGAAGAATGTACCTTCAGGTAATTAGCATATTCATTTTGCCCATTAGATTTTGTCAGTTCCTCCTCAATTAAAGCATTACATACTCTATATTCATGTCTTGTGTAATGTTTGTGAAGGAGCCAATTTCTCGCTTCTATTGCAGCTATATTGGATCTGTAATCTGATTTATTATTCTTAGAATCTGACTTATAGGTTTTCTTCATTTAAGAATAATTATTTTTGACTCAAGTATTTATTCTTGATTTAAACTTAAAACAAATGTATTATTAATCCAAAATTGCTATTATATTATATTATAAATATTAATCATTACTTATAACTATATCTTGATAATTTCCAATAATAAATTTGCCAATAACTATACATATATTAATTTTATATTGTATGTATACTTTAAAAAAATAATTACCCTTTTTAGAGGCTGTACTTCTCATACGCTGAGGATTTTCTTGCATAATTCTGCCATTACTAATAGCCATTTTACAACTTTTCAAAATGACTTACAATCATACTTTAATCCACTTATCACTTAGTAGGTCTGAATAAGTCACAACAAACAGTTGCCCGGCAACTGTTTATACGCTTATATAGACATACTTATTAATATAAGAAACTAAACTAAAACTAAGATTATCCTAAGCTTAATTTGTTTCTTATAAATAGTAAAATATGCAGAAAAAAATAAACAATAAATTTAAATTTAAAAAAGTAGAATACATTTATCAAACAAGCAGATGTACCAACTTAAAAGGTACAAGAAAAGTTCAATTAAAGATTTAAAACAAAGATAAGTTTATTATTAATTAATAAAAATACAATATTCCTTAAAAGTCAAATGTTCTATATACTATTAGTTTTAACGCTTTTTTTATTATCACTGACCTACAATCAACATTAGGAATAAAGAAAAAAGGGACTTATATCCGATACTTATATTTGTAACACGTCCCGAAAAAAGGTACCCAAGAAGCAAGCAAATTTAGGTTATGTTTGTTGGTAGTTTTAACTTGATTAAAGCTTCCTTTTTAATTATCGGAAATCAAAAACAGTATTTCTTGAATAACTTTTTTTATACTATCAAAGAAAACTGTTTCTGTCAGCAGATAATTAAAAAGGAAGTTTTAATCAAGAAAAAACTACCAACAAACATAACCTAAATTTGTTTCGCGTCAGAATTTTATGAATGGCATGATGTTACAACAATATTGGCAATGTTGACATAAAATTGCCGTGCAATATTTACACATTTACAAATGCTTTATTAATTTATAAAATTATTATTTAAATAAATATATGTAACAAAAGAAATGAATTAAATGTCATACCTGGGCAGGCAGCCGAAGTCTGAATGAACCTTTAGATATAGTAAGGGTACAATCACACACCTTCTTCCACTCATAAGGTGTGTGAACGTGCCATAAATGTACTAAAATTAGGGTGAAGTCACATGCGGAGGATTAGAGGATTAGGGAATAGAAATAGACCAATCAGAAATTTGGCTACATTGGAATGTATTTTCTGATAGGTCTATTCGTTGCTTTTGATTACCTTCAATTTATCAAATGTAAAATTATATTATTAAATTAATTATTGTAAACAAGATACATTTTTAAACAATGTCAGATGACGAGAATATACTCGCTTATAGAGCATTTTTTCGTAAAGTAAGAGGTAAACAGTTTTCTTTTTATATAAAAGTAAATTGAATTCAAATTTTGGTTAATTAAGGAAAATGTTTGTATATACTTTTTAAAATATAATCTTTTATTTATTAGATAGGGGTAAATATTTACCTGGATTTGAGGAATCTGTGACACTTTTGAGTAATGAAGTAAAATCCGAAGGTTTAGAAAATGAAGACATTCATCTAATTTTAAGTGTTCTAAAGAAATCAGAATTAGGTGAGAAATTGGTATATTTAACTTTAATTTTGTTCGAATTTTCTACATTTTTACAATTCTTGTATTTTAATTATTTACATCTTATTTCACTTTATTCCATAATTTGTGTTGTTCTTCTAACAATACTTGTTTGTATTTCTTTATTTTCACATTTATCGTAAATTAATTTCTCTAATCTTGTTTCTAAGAGGATAAAACCCTTTTTATAGGTGCTGCGAAAAAGATTTCATTAATTAAATGTATGATTCCACAAAATAGAATTCCAAACACTCTATTAACTGAAATTATCCTTTGGTATATTGAAACATCTGAAAGTCCACCAGTCACAGTTTCAGTTACATTATTACAATGGATAATTGGTATAATTTTTTATGAGATTTTTACATACAGAAATATTTAATTAATTATTTTTAAGGAGATCTTAACAATTTTTAAATACTTTGTTTCAGGAATTTTGGAATATGATTTAGGTGACAGAGAAGTCATTAATTTATTTTACGAAGTATTCTTTTTGCATATCTTAAAGAAACAGAGGCTAGTAAGTGTTTTTATGTTTTTATACTTGGCACTTTAAAGTTATTTCATTTTATTTAGATTCTAAAAATTAAATTTAATTAAATTCCCTTTATTCAGGAGTCTCATCTAGCACGAATTATTTATTTGTTAACGAAACCAGAGGATGTTACACGACATGAAGTTCTAAGACTTCAAAATCTTCAAAAGAAATACAAGAAACCACCTAAACACATTACTGCTTTACTTTCGTGAGTTTTTAATTTAAAAAAAAATTAAAAATTAAAAAAGAGCTATTTCAAATTAATCAATTCTTATCATCAGGTTGTTTAAATCTTATAAACCTGAATTAGTTCCCGAAAATGTACCTTCAATTGGTATTGGAAGTGTGTGGAAATCATTACCAAACGAATTGTGCATTGGTTTCGAGGAAGCAAAATCACGAGCTTCTAATCAAGAAACTAGTCAAAGAAAAAATGGACATTTTAAGTGGTACACAACTAAAGTAAGTTTATTCCAAATATTCCCACCTTTCTACATTTTTTTAACACTGCAATAAAAAGTAAAAAGTAGTTTCATTTTTTTGTAAATAGTATTTTTTATTTGCAGGTGTCAAGCAAAGGAAAAAGTACTATTTCAGTATTGCCATCCGTTGAATATTTTCACATAGGATCTAGTATTTTTAAGGATGAAAATACCAGATCAATTTTTGACGTGAGCAAGTACGAAGTTCGTTTTCATTAATAAATGTAAAATAAATACAACTCGAGAAAATTACCTAATTTGCCATTTTTATTTCAGTGTCGAATCCTTAGGAAAATATCACAATAATGTTGAATTACCTTCTAATGCTACTTCTTTATTGACCAATACGGCTGGCTTTCATCTTCTCATGTTTGCTGATTTTGAGTATCAAAACAGATTTTCTTATAATTTGTATAACACTCTTCGAAAGGCTTTTATACTCGAGCCTGGAAAATATCCGAAAGATGAATTGGACATGCTACTCGACATGACATACGAATTTTTACGATATCTGCAACATGGAATTCCAGTTGTTTCGCGTTTTTTAGATGAATATTTATCATTCAGAACTGGAGAACATCAATCTAAACTTCTTGCTCTTGCACAATGGACCCCTTTATCCATTACAGGTTTAAAAACTTTTTTAAATTATAAATTTTTAAAATAAAATAAACTTTTATTGATTTGGTTGAATTGAATTTATTGAAATTGGTTCTTTCATTGTTTCATATTTTGTGTAATGTGTATTTAAGAATTTTAAAATAAACCGAAATTTTTAGTTGAAGAATTAGAGGAATGTGTTTTAAAGCACATCAAATTAATGTTTTTCGAATCTTCTTTGGAAGAAAGGTGTGAAATAATCAAAACTTTACGCTTGATGTTATTAAATTTGGTAAGTTGTTTTTATAATTGTAAAATTTATATGTATTAATGTAAATACTTGACATAATTCATAATTAATAATTTCTAATAAAACAATATTTTTTTACAGTGCGTTAATTGTCACTTTGCAATTAATGCCGAAAATTCGGAATCTCCTTTTTTGGGACAAAAATGTACAATAAAAATACAGGAAATGTTACCAGCAATTACAAAGTTTGCTCAGTTTCTTATAGTTTCTGGTTTCAATAATCATCCAAACTCTTTACTTTTTATGTCTGAAGCGTTACTCTTTTACGAACAGGTATTTATTTTATTTATTATTTAAGGTTCTTTTTATAAGTTTATGTTTCGTTGTATTCAAGCCTAATTGTATATTTTTTTATTTAATGTTTTTACTAGATTTTTATAACTGAAACTCAATATAAAACTAATGCCTGGACTTTCGCACCGTCAGCTCTAATTTATGGTACTTTTATTAGCAAAAGTTGTGTTAATCTATCACGAGTATGTTCTCTATTAATAGAGTAAGTATTTTCAAATGGCACAGACAATACTTTTTAAACAATTAATTTTATTCTTATAATTTTTTTAGTTATCAAAAAAGAAAAAATTATTTTTTGAAATTGGACCTGCAGGATCATTTCTCCAAACAGTTGAGTGACTTGGAAACTTGTGTTAATGACCTGACAACTAGTTTATGGCAAGGACAGGTATATATATATGTATTTTTAAAATAATTTAGTCATAATTAAACTATTTATAAAAATTTAACTTGCTGAAGATTTAAATTTTAACTTTTATAAAATTCTCATATTTTTATGCATATTATATTTTAGGCTTTTAGTAGTAGAGATCGCAGAGAAGGAAAACTTTTCAAAACTCTCTCAGATAAAGCATTTGAAAATTTGTCGGTTGATATTTTAGATAAAATGCTGTCTTTAAATCACCAATATGCAATATTACCTTATAAACACGTTTTAGTTGAAAGCGGTTTAAAACTTATATCGAAGGAGGTAAATTTCTATTTTATTTTATGATAATTTAATTCCTTATTTTTATTTTTTAAAAAACATTTTGTTAATGTTCCTTGTTATTAACATATTTTATTTTCAAGTTTATCTTTACCATTTTATTTTTTGTCAGGACTTTTACAAAGTTGCTCTACAATATTTTCCTGATGTAAGTGAATTCTTGCAAATTATGATTGGACTTGAACTTGAACTAGTAGAGGAAGAAGAATTTTAGATCTATTGGTAAAAATAAGAGAAAGAAAATTTTAATTTCTTAACAATAATTAATGAACTGAATGATTAAATGATTGGTGTATGATATCGATTATCGGATTATTGTGTGTCACATCACACGTGGCATGGCTTTTAAAAAACTCGTCAATTTTAAAAAATGTAGCTTTTTTATTTCCGCAAACATTTTTGATATTTAGTATAATATAAATGTGAATATATATTTTTTTTAATAAAGTGCCTTAGAATGAAAACAATTAAAATTATTTAATTATTTTAATATACCTAATGGATTAAATATTTATGGATATAATTTTTTTAAAGATTGAGGTTAAAAAGTACGCGGTGTTTGAATGGATAAAGATTTAATCTTTATTGTAATTAATGTTGTACAAGTATCTATTCTACATATTTCAAAGAAAATTATTTTTTGACGAAATTTAAAAAAATACATGAGTAGCTAGTGGATTGCACAGATAAAAAATTTATTCAGAAAAGTTATTAGTTTTAAAATTAATATGAAAACTGTTTTCATTTACCTCTAAAAATATTGATGAATGTAAAAACTCTCATTTTTTTTACATAAAAGTGATTTTATATTCTTTACTTTATGATAAAAATTATTAACACATTCTTAATAGAAACAAAAAAATTTATTCGGCTTTCATCCAGAGATTATATTTTATATTTAATCATCAGAAACTTAAAAAGAAACTAATTTATACAACTTCAAGTTAAATAATACTAATCAGTCAAAATCATGTATTTGATAAAAAAAATCAAATTAATTATTAAATCTGAGACATAATTACTGTATCAAATTAACAATTGCGGAAAAAATTCACTAAAAACCAAATGAAATTTAGTTTAAATGAGGCAGTGAGTTTAGCTTGAAACAGAAATAAAAGACTTGTTACAAAACTTCATACTACATTATTGTTTTTATCATTAAAAAAAAGTTTACAATTTCTTATGGCACAAGAGGCAAAAAACAGAGATTCGATGATCTTCGCAAAATAGAAATTTTGTCTAGAAAAGAAAAATGTACAACAAATCGCAGGGGAACAAAAAATTGCATTTTTACTTAAGGAATTTTACTTATGTTTAAATTTGATCCTGAATTTGATTACTTTAAACGAAATTCATTATTGTAACATGAATTAAAATTATCATTGTACAAGGACATAGATTGAAAATATCAATAATCTTTTGCACAATCATCTAAATTTAAAATACTACTCATCATTAATTATACAAAAGTGCATTAAGTCTATTTCAATTGTTTTATGATCATGTGACACAAAAAGTGTTTCTACAAGATCAAAGCACAAATTTACACTTTCATAATAGCCTTAAAAAAGTTTCTATAAAGGTTTGAGCTTTGCACGAATGACATATGTTCAGAAAAAAAAACTTTCGAATACAATGCGAGTGTGGTTATTACTATAATAATAAAAATAATAATAATTTTTTAAACACCATAAAACATGTTTCGTTTAAGATGCTAACTTAAATATTGACTACCAAATACTCTGGGTGAATTATTTGATCAATGATCACGCCAATAGATTTGGAAACTTTAACGGCAGTGTAACACGTGCGAATACAGAATTATTTTTTTCTAATCCTAATATGCCCTTTATAATGACTTTTCTCGGATACTGAGATGTAACTAAATTTCGTTTCTCATAACCTTTCAGAAGAATCGAAACAAAAGTTAGTCCAAGAATTCTTTCTAATAGAAATTCTTTCTATAATTTCTTATTTAAATAGAAATTACGTTTATAAATTATTTTCATGAAACTTATATTTTTTGTGAAAATTTATTTGATATATTTTATGAGAATTATTTTTTTTACACTTAATTATTATTTTTTTTTTTTCTTTAAAGACTTGGGATAACTTTGTTTGATCCAATTTGTTGGAAAGAAACAAATTGTAAGCCGAGTAACAATCGATTATTTATAAACAAGGTTTCGTTTCGTAAAAACAATCTTACAGTCGCAATTGTCAAAATTAACTAATTTATAAACTCTGGTGTCACGATTCCAGATAGACTATTATTACTAAATAAGCTTTAAATAATTGTAAAACGTATTAGCATCGTAGACGAACAATCAGTAGGCATCCCAAGCAACTCTCACACACACACACACACCTAACAAATCATCTAGAATTAAAAATAGACTAACATAGCGAAACTAATGCGATGATGCTGCGAGTAGCAGCTAATAAATAAGTGTAACGAAAATTCAGCTTTCATATTAAGTCAAACAGAATCCACTTTTACTCACATTAGAGTGAAATGTAATCAACTAAGTCAGTATGATAGAGAGAAATACTTAATATGAATTTAAAACTTAAGTTAGGACGGGTTATCCACATAGCCGAAAATTAATTACAATTATAAAAAAATTAAAATAAAAAACAGCATTTAAATTATTGTTTATACTTGCAAATTTTTATGTTTATGAGATCATTTCACTCTTGTATTTAATTTTTTTCTCAATGTAATTCAAATTTTTAAATATACAGCTTATTAAGAAATTGTATTTGCTCAAAGTTTTGCTTTTTATCAGTAATATAAAATAAATCATTAAATTTCAATTTATTTATTTTTTTATTAAATAATAAATGTTATCTAGCATTTTTCATTTGATTTTGTAAAAGGTATAAATGTCATTTTTCTGCACTTAGTCAATTGATTTAAAAAGAAATTCTTAAAATATTTGTAAACTTTAAATGATTAATAAACAATGTTAAGTTAGTTAAGACATGAACGTTTTGTTTTTAAATAATTAAAGAAAACTGTTGATGCTTTTGTAAAACTTGTAACTTGTCACCATGTTTGTTTATTCTTTTATTTCTCATTTTAAAAATTGTTATGATACTGAAAAAAAGCAAATATTTTGTTTTCTTTTAATAAACAAATTTATGAAAAAAATAATTAACTAAAAATATACGAAAATCTAACAAGTTGTGTTTTATGTTTATGTAAATCTGCTTGACCGAGATTCGTATATTTTCAAAAGAAATGAGACGATTGCTTTTAAATGCAATCACGTATTTAAATAAAATTAATGAATTTATGATTGTTTAAAAATGCTGCTTTAGTAAATATAAAGTATAATGAAAACAATCGACAGAATCTATTCAGAAAGAAACAAAAAGTCAGAGAACTTAATTTTCTACAATGAACAAAATTTCTAGCTTTATAATTTACTATAATCACGTTGCTTTAAATTTTGAACATCCATCTTTGGCACAGTATGTAAAGTTTGTGAAAAGAGAAAAAAAATCGAAGAAAACGTATGCACTGCCGCAATCTTAGTACTCCTGTCATTATTGAGATATTGCGGATATGAATACACTTAATGCAATGTTTGCCGAAGAAAATTCAATATGTGGAAACGATGCTTCTTTCGTACAATGAATGAACGCGAGATGATTTATAAAAATTTCGTTTTTCTACACATCATTTAATACCTGAAGTCTTGAAAAGCAATTCTGCAATTTTACATTATGTGACCTGATTTAGTTTCAAAATGAAAATAATTTACAAACTTTTCAGATTCTAAATTAATTTACACAATATTTCTAGGATATAAATTAATTTACAAAATGAACATTTCAGTGTAAATTAAATTGCAAGTAAAACCATTTTCTTAATGTAAATTTTTATAATTAAGTAGTGTAAAATTACCATTAATTCCTTTTCAACGACTGAATATTTTCGGTCAAACAACGTCTACATCTAAAAACTTGTATGCGCTATAAATAGACGACATAACTACTCTATGTGCTTGAACGAGGATGCACAAAACAATCTTTAATTAAATCTTTGAGAACGTCACTCATGTCAATGATCACGAGCCTAATTGTGTTTTAATTTTTGTTTTTATATATATATTTTGTCGTTAAATTACCATAACTCACGCGCATAAGCATTTTATCACACACGCATCCACGCACTCTTTCTCTTCCGTAAAGTCTCCGTGCAAAACTGATTATTTCTTGCTTCTTCACCTGCGAGAGAAACACAAGTGTCAAGTATCCCGTATTGGGAAAATAGAAACACTCACGGAAAATGAAAACAGATCAATTGCAATCAGAATCACTGTCAATGTTTTCATCGGGACCAGAAAGAAAGTCCTCTTCCATTGGTTCATTCACTTGTTGTATGAGTTCTTCTTTTTCAAACTCGATCGCCAAATGACGTTTCCTCATTCTCAATTCCATGAGCTCCTGTTCCGTTCTCTCGCATTGAAATTCGTGGACTAGTGGATAAATTCTCTCAATTGCTATTCTCACTGACTCTACATTGGGAGCTGCAATTTGAAAGTTATTATTTAATCACAATAATGCGAATCAATATTTTTATTCGAGACAAAAGGTTATACCTGTGACAGTGACGCTTCCTGTTGAGAAAATTTTTAGAGTAGCCTTCGGGTCCTTCATCTTGAATGTAACACCAGGATGTAGCTCGGGTTCATATCTGTCCAATTAAAAATCCGTGAAAAATAAAAATAAAGCTTTAAAAAATAAGCAGTAATTTCACAAAATACCTACTCTGCATTTTCCCTATAACGTTCCGAGAATTTAGTTATTTTTATGTTCCACGGCATAGTGCAGGAACCAAGAACATTAACTACTCTATAATTGTTAAATCGCACTTTGAAGCCCAGCTTTTGAAGCGAACGCGCAAATCGTCTTGCTGCTTTCTTAGCTTCATCTTCACTCGTTGCACCAGTGCAAGAAATTTTCCCGGACGACCAGATCGAAGCAGTAGTTTTAGGCTTTCTTAATTTCATGGTAATCATCTGTAAAATAAATAAAAATTTATCAGTTTATTTAATCGACTCTTTTTCTTACTTTTTCAATTCAAGCACACTATATATTTTTTTTATTAAAGCCTCAAAAAGAAATCTAATCATAGAAAGTGTTAACTTGAAAAAGTAGAATTACACAAAATTGTAACGTTTGAAATGAAATTATTATTGTAAATTGATGCATCGAATTGTCTGATTTTTTAAAACTTACTCCATTTTCTCTTCTGTATTCTACGTTAGATCCATTAAGAGCTATTTCGCGTAAATTAAGGTGACATCTGACGCTGAAGGTGCAGACAACATTATTAATATAAATGTCCAGATCTTTTTCCTGATCTTTGACAGAATTCTCTATTTCTTCCTGAGACTCGAGTCGCACTTGAAATAATTCATCGTTGTGTGCTGATGAGAGTTCATTTCTTAGATTCTTTACCTCTTCTACATGATTGACAGAACCATTTGTAAGAGGTTTCATGCCATTATTTTGAACAACAGTCGCCATAATACTAAATACCTGCAAAAAGCCATATTTCGTAAAACAATTACTAATCAAGTTTTCAAAATGTTATCTGTAACAATAAAACAAACGTGATATTTGTTATCAAGTAAGTGATACTCAGAGAAATTTTAAGTATTCATAATTTTTGTTATCATGCAAAAGTGGAACCTACTTTCAACAATCTTTAAAGTTTTAGATTTTATCGTTCACACAGTTTTCATAACGCTCTAGACAACCATTTACTTTTTTACTAATCGATAATAGAAGGTGAAAAAGTTTAAAACTTTACATGAAGAATACTATTATTTAGCATTAATAAAAAAACAAGTTACTGTCTAATTCTGAAAGATAAATATCTTGTAATGAAAAACAAATATTTTTTTTATAAATCAAAGAAAATTATTTGCTAATGAGAATAAACTGTAGTTCTAAAATAAATAAGTCAATCTAATATTTGATTGAAAAAAGTTAATAACTTTGTTTGCTTGTAAATAAAAAAGATTATTATAAATTCATAACCAATGTACAATATTCATAAAATTAGCATTCATGTCATTATGATTCGAGCTTTTTATGGTAGGGTCAATATTTTTACAATTGTAAATATAACGATAGAAATAAAAAATTTTATTTAATAATATTTGAAAATAGAGATAAAACTTAAAAAAGGCTTTGTGTAAATGAATCACAAAAATGTCAGACAGACATGTGAGACTGAAAGCCAAGGACATGTGAATCAGTTTATAAACGAAATATCTTTGACATAAAAATGTGACACAAATAAATTTCACCCCTGCGTTCCTTCGATAAAATAATCTCATCAAGAATATCTTTGTTTAGTGATGAACAAAACGAAGTAATAGAGAGCTTCTGTGAGGCCTTTATTCTACATTTCTCAGGTCACAGTTCCACAAAGATAAATAAGGGTAAAACGAGCACTTGGATAAACTACCCCAGAATTATAAAATCAAAACCCTTAGAAATCAGAACACAGTGACAGCGTTGGAGGAGTCAGGGATGACCGCTATGTTGTGCAGAAACGCAGGAAGTGGAGGTCAGCATCGTTTTAATATATAAAGTTCAAAAGAAGCTAACAAATAAAATGATCAGATACTCACGAATAATCGAATAAAATATCTCCTCTCATTTACAATTCAAGTTACTGTTGTTGTTGACAACTAAAAGAAAGTAAATTTAACAGTCACTGTCACCATCCCAGAGAAGACTGAACAAAGTTGAAAGCGCCATCATGAGTCAGAAGATGGCCAACTCAGTATAAAATAAATTGTCTTCGATTGGTATTAATTTGTGTTTAAAATATGTTACAAGTACATAAGGTATGTTATTTTCTCATTTAATTGACAATTTTTCTCATAAATAGTAATATTCTCTTACACATTTGCAAAAATGTGTCTTACTTTTCTCCTGTATGAATAAGCTAATATTTAGAGGTTAGGATAAACAAAATTTGAAGAGTATTTAAAAATACATGTATATTAAAAGAGCATTTGATGTTTTCAAGCTGAAAGAAGAGTCTTCATTAAGAAACGACTATTTTTTGTTATAAAAGAAACATTAAATCAACATTTATAGTGTTATTTCTTAATAATGTTGATATTTAAAGATTTATTTAAATTTTTTCTTGTTTCAGAAATCTTCCGGAAGATGTCGTATCATTACCAGTTTCCATCTTTTCTAATTGGACAGTATAAAGTTAACCATCCAATCATTTTGCAGAATTGTTTTTGGAACAACAGCGCCACTACCGTCAGTTTTTTCAAATCTTTTTAGCGGGAAATACAAAATATTGCTCCAGTGTTTTATGGTATTATATTAATTATACATATTTTTCATAAAGAGGCAAATTTAGTCTCTTAGCAATTGCTAAGAGACTGAAAATTGCAAGAAATGTAACATTGTTTTTTAAATGCTTACTTTCTTAAAGTTACATAATTTTCATTCATAAGATTATTTATTTATAAATCTTAATTCTTAATAATTTTATTTTCCATAGCTAATTATCAATTAGAATTTGTTTATTAGAATATTTGTTTTGTTGTTCTTATCATTCGGATTGAAATCAAATAGTATTAATAATGATTCTTATTATTTTTATTTTATTGATGAACATAATAATATCCAATTAATAACTTGGTGACAGTTTGTAAATTGATATTTTAATTTTTCAGTTTTTTTTTAGAAAAATGTTGTAAAAAAATTAACGAGTGCATTTATTTTTAAAAAATGCTGAAATTTCTTTTACTGCGTTAAGGGAAGTCCCGATGAATATCGCAACTTGTTATTAACTAGTATCATTTTTATTTAATTCATTTTCCTCTTTATACATGGTTATGCAATCATTCAAATGAATAGAAAGAATAGTTATGCAACTAATGATTGCCATCGGTTGGATTTTCCATCTTCGTGATTATTTTTTCAACATAAAAACATCGTAAAAATAAAAATCAGTTTTATTTCAGATAGGTTATTTTAAACAAATAATATTTCCTGCCATTTAAAACCCAATTTGTTAAAAATGTATTCTCTTTCTTTGTAGAACGTATTTATTTATATTTTCGAAATTAATTGTTAATAAGTAAATTTGCACAGTAGAATATTGATGCAATTTGTTATTTATTTTGCACATTTTTAATGTGTTTTTATCCTTCATTTTCTTCATTACTATTTACAAAGAAGTGAAACAATGTTAAATTTTTATTTTTAAACATTTTAATATTTTTTCTTCCAAGATCTAAAAATGTATTTTATATTATCGTCATTGAACAAAATATTATAATAATTAACATTATATTATTTTTTTTCAGGTGTTGCATCTTTCCGGCAGACACTTTCTCAATGGAATTTCTTTGAATGAATCGTTTGAAAGATTAATGGAATTTTGTTGAGCATTTGTTCATTTGTAATGAACTTAGTTTTGATAAAAGGCATAAATATTTATGCAGTAGCTGATTATTTTATTTAACAATATCGACAGGAAAATCAGGTTCTGAATTTATTATATATCCATTTCCAGCCAATTCTTTCTATTGATTAAAATTTTAGTGATTTCAATTGTTTTTAAATAGTCAATTTAAAATAGGTTTTTCTTCAAATTTTGTATAGAAAAACTAGTTTTGATAGATTTATTTATATTAATCTACATATTTTTTTGTGCTCTGAAAAATATTAATTTATCCCAATTGTTAAAGATGAGCAGAAATTGATGCTTATTTTATTGTTTTCAGTTTGAGTAAATATTGTAAGGAGCGGAAATTGGAGGCCGTTAAATGATTCTAGTTTTCCTCCTGGATAGCAAGAAGTGAGTGCGTAGGAGGTAAAGGTAATCCTCCTAGTACATAATATTAAAACCAGTCTCGCATCTCTTTCTCTACGACGCACTCAGTGATCTACAATCGGCTCTATAGAGAAACTCTACTGCATCCGAAAGCTCAGTCTGTGTCTGTGGAGTCCGATAACGGTTCCCAGCGCTATTCATTCGTATACATTGGTACCAAAAGGAGTAGGGCTTACTTCTTTTCTCATACCTTGAAGAATTGCCTGCTGCGGGCAGCCAGTATTGAAAAGATTGTCGCGACAACAGCATCGTCAGTTTCTTTTTTATTTTCTTTACGCCTGCGGTAAAAGCCGCTGGCGTTCCTAATAGTGAGGAAAGTGCTCTTTCGTGCACGCTCTTCTACGTCGGAAATTGGCAAAAGATCTCAACGATCACCGGCTTTGTAGCCGAGATCGTAACCGATAGAAAGTGTGATACGCGTGGAGCCCTAAAAATTTCACGCAAAGAAGAGTTCGCATAAAGGTGAGTCACATTATCGAAAATAAATTGTGATCTTAAGGTAGAATAAATTCACCTGCGCTCCTCGATCTGACCTCATATTGGCAAGGTCATACTTTATAAAAGGACTGGATCAAAGCATTCGAAAGACGAAACCGAGTTATATTCTGAGATTTAAACGCACTTTTTGTTTGCAAGTAAATTTCACCGGCCAAGTGGACACATTCTCTTTTCATTTACTAAACAATTTAGATTTTATGTTGCACTTTTAATTGCATTTATTGAAAATTAAAATTTTTTAGACATGTTTACCGGTTTTCAACAAGCTCTTTACATTTCTAGAACTGCAATTCAAAATAATACATTTTATCAAATCTACTTTTTTCTCTTCAAAAAAATGTTATAATGTTGAACGAAATTCTGATTAAGAGTTGAAGAAAAGACAATTTTTTCATTTTTAACATTTTCTGAATTATTGTCAACAATTTGTCTGATTCTTATAAATATCCTTTGTCAGATAGTTTTTAGAGTTTAAAAGATTTTACGATAAATATCAAGTTTCTTGTTTGATAATTTTTCATTGCAAAATTACATTTTCAAGTTTTCTTGATAAATATTTTTTTAATTGACATGAATGTAAGATCAAATTTCATTTAAAAAAGGTTTAACATGCGAAGAATTCACAAAATGAATTCAGTCTCAAAAATATTTTCAAATATTGTTTAATTCCATTGAATGCATTTTTTTTACCTTTTGAATCAAGTCAAATAAATTAACAAATATTAGTTTATGAAATAGAGGAAAAATCTGTTAGTGTAGTAATGAATAAATAAAAAAATAAACTATAGGAACTATCATACAAGATAGAAAACAAAACACAAATTCCATTTTTTAAAGAATATTCAAGATTTTGAGGAATGTTTCAGTCTGAAGGAAAATCCTTGTTATTAATTATTATTCACGTGAAGTATGAGCGAGTGTATGTGACCTCACTTTCATTTGTATGGGCGGAAGGGCACCTCCTACATATTTTTGTTTTAAGAATTCGATTAATTTGAATTTGATCAGTTCTATGAAAAGTCGATGAATAAAAATTTGAATTTCATCGCTTTTAAAAAAGGAACAAAACAATTCCATGATCTAACCACTTGAGTTGTTAACTTTCAACTTGTTTGGTGATGATCAACTCATACTTTAGCTTTCTTTCTATTGACAGTCTGTCGCACTTCCGGAAGTATGTAGAACTGTGCAAATCTTACAATCATCGTATGCTTTATTGCGGTTTTGAGTCACACATTTTAAAAAAATAAGAATAGAAAGCCGTTTCTTACTATTTTCTCACTCCAAATACGTGACTTGAAAAATGGATTTTCAAATAAAAAAAGTTATTTCCTTACAAAAGGAATTTTTAATTTTCAAATTATCTTTTTCATTTTTGAAACTTGTTTCGTCTTGAGTTTTTGTTTCAAATTAAAATTAGTGTAACAATTTTCCCTTGGAATTTGTCTCTTTGTTATCCTTTCTTTTTAAAATTTTTTTTTTAATGTGTAAATCGTTTCTAATAGTATGTCACGTTTATAGGCAAGATTAAAATAAATTTTGACCTTATTTCAAGACTTGTTCTTCATCTGTCACAATTAACATTATAGCATTGTATTCATTAAATTGTGGGAAACTATTCTTAAAACTGCGATTCTCACCTTACCAGGAATAATTTTTAATTGTTAAAGTCCCGACTATATAAACTTTCAAGTGTCATTTTTGAAAGTAAAGAAATGAAAATTACTTTGGTCAATTATGCTAAGAAAATGAAGAAAAAAATATTGAAGAATGCTTTGCTCTTTCCATTCACGAATCAGATATTTTTATGGTCAGTGTATTGTAATGAATCAAGAATCGCAAGTGTGTTGAGAATAATAATTCATTCTTAAAAGTGATTCACAATTATCTAATTTTAGTCTTACGTTTAAAATATTTAAAATATTTTTAATTGTTTACCAAAAATTAGATTAACCGTTTATGGTTATTTAAATGTTGAATTAAGTAATTTTTAAAGTTAACAGACTTGTTTAATTATATCAAGAAATTTTAAATTGATTTCAAAAGTTTATAAAATATTGATTCAATAAATTGGTTCAATTTAAAACAATTTAAATTTAAGTTTTGTTTACAAAAAGGTTTTAAAAAAATAAAATAAATTTCTGTATTTTCGGTATTTTATTAAAGTAAACAAATGTAATTTAAAATAAAATTGTTTACTTGAAATACTCAACTTTTAATTATTAATTTGAAAAAGACTAAAATCTAGTTTTTGAATTGTTTCAATCAAGTCCTAGATTCTATTAAAGAAAGGAAATTCCATGCATTGTAAACTTGTAAATTATTATGCAACAAGACAGTAATAATAATAATAATAATAATAATAATAATAACAATTTATATACATGTAGAGGCAAAGGTAAGAGCATGATTAGGTGGGGTCTTCATCTCCAACGGGACACCTGTTGGAAATGTAGAAAGTAGGGCGAATCGAGGCAAACAAAACTCCTTGTAAAATCAACCTTTTCTAGAAGTCCTTAAGCATGAAAAGAAAAGAGCTTTGCAAAGTATCTAAAATTAAAATCTTGTCATGCAGAGTAATTACGAAAAGTCGTTTTTTCCTTGCCACTCTGGGTTTTCCCATTCTCTCAATTCTTTCTGACTCGATTCTAATAACAGAAAATAACAAGGATTCTTTAGTTTTCGTTTATTTCATTAAATAAATAAAACATAAAGAAAGAGATGGTTCATTTTGTATGCATATGCATAATTTATGTGAAATAAAAAAATATTTAAATAAACACTTGATATGTAAATTAATTAAATAAACAAAACAAAGCTTCCTCTTGAGGAAGCAAAAAGAAATATAGGAAAACATTGATAGATCTTTGCCAAGATTATTAAGAAAATGGATAAAAGTACATTTGAAGAAGAGATAAAATTATGCAAATTAATTGATTTGCTTTAACCTTGATGAATAATTTATTCTTTTTGAAATTTCAGAATTGGCAATAAAACATGGATTGGTGGAGAAGCATCTTATTATTTCAATTCTATATATCTGGATGCGTTTTAGCAGAATCGTAAGTAGAATCTAATTGTTTTTAAAAAACATAATTTTTAAGCTTGGATTTAATTTCTTTCATCATTTTGCATCATTTGTTGTATTAATGCGATTGTAATTATTTCATTAATTTATACAATTTTACTTTCGTATTCTTTAATTTTGTATTTTATTTTTATACTAGTTGGAATAATTTGATCTGAAGACAGCTATTATTTTGTTTTTAGCTTAGAAGATATTTTGAGTTTATTAAAAGTGTAAAGTCTGTTAATTACAATACGTATTTAAAAGAACTTTCTTTTCAAAGGTATTACACGGTCATCGCTCCGAGAGTGGTGCGTCCTAATTCAGAATACCATGTAGCAGTAAGCACCGCAGGCATATCGGTTCCATCCATCATATTGGTTGAATTAAGTGCTCGCCAGTACGATGGAACCCAAATTAAAATTGATTCAAAATCAGCAAATGTGGCTCCCTATTCAACGGAAATGGTTGTTCTACAAGTACGAGAGTTCCGAAATTAAATATTTCTCACATTTAAAAATAAAATGCTTGATTGTTAATTGTTTAATTGATAAAAACGCTTTGCTTGCAGGTTTCAGACATTGGCCCTGCAGACTATCGCTTAACGGCACGTGGAATAGCTGGAATTGATTTTGAAAATTCGACGGATGTCAGATATGAACACAAGAGTTATTCGGTTTTTATCCAGACAGACAGGGCTGTTTATAAACCAGGTAATAAAGTAATGTTTCGATGTGTTTTGTTGAATTCGAGTATGAAGCCCGCGGACACAAAACAGCTGCAAATTTACATTATGGTAAGTCTTTTGATATATGATTTGATATTCTTCAATGTTGATTTTGCTTCATTTATAAGTATTGAATTTCATTGTGTATAATAAAATAATTTTAGGATGGAAAAGGCAACCGAATCAAACAGTGGGACAGTCCAGCACTCACTCGAGGAGTCTTTGGTGGAGAAATTGAACTTTCAGAATCACCTGTGCTAGGCGACTGGAAAATAGTTGCAATCGCTGACGAACAAACTTTCGAAAAACAATTCCAGGTGGCTGAATACGTACTTCCTAACTTCGAAGTTTCGATAGATTCTGCAAAACATGTCGCTTTCAAGGACGAGAAGATTCACGTCACAGTTCGTGCAAAGTTCGTACTACTTACAAAAATTTACTTTATTTTGCCTTTTTGCTTTTTACTATAGTTTAATTATTTTTTGCATCATTAAATTAAATTTTTAATTGCAGATATACGTATGGGAAGTCAGTAAAAGGAGAAGCAACAATCACAGCTTATCCGGATATAATTTCAAGTGTTTTGCAACCACTCTTCCAACCAGTGCGAAAAGTAGTTGACATCGATGGAAAAATAGGTGTTGAATTCGATATCTACAAAGAATTAAAGTAAATTCCTTTTTCAACACAATTTTTAATAATGTTCAAATTGTTGATATTATTCACGATCTAAACTGCCAATTTATTTTCTTTTAATTTCCGCTTTTTATCATTTTAATTATTATTTATTATAATTATTATTTAATAATAATTTTATCACAAAATACTTTTAAAAAGTAGAAGCAAAAGAACGCGTTACGATCCATCTTTTCAATTAAATTCTTTTGATCTGACTGGATTTTAGACTGAAAGATGATGATTACTTCCGGCCTGTAAAGGTAGAAGTAGCAGTGGAAGAAGCTTTGACTGGGAGGAGACAAAATACGTCAACGCAGGTATTTCTTCACAAACACAGATATTCTATGGAATTAGTGCACAACTCAGGATATTATAAACCTGGATTAAAATACACCACATCCGTGAGTATCTTATTCTTTTTTTTATTAATTCCACAATTTGTTTTTCTCAACTTTTTAATTTTAATGTTCTTTAATTACAATATCTTGCTCATTTCTCCAAGTATTTTTTTCTTCTATTTTAAAAAAATAACATTTCTTTGTAGATCAAAGTCACGAAACATGATGGGTCACCTGTTCAAGATTCAAAAACACCTATTGTAATTTCTAGTACTTACAATGGTGAAGATTTCACCAACTATACAAAATTTTTGGATGAAAATGGAATGACAGAGTTGGACTTTTACCCTCCAAATAACGCTAGTGATAGTCTTAAAATTGAGGTAATTTCTGATAGTGTATTAAATATTTAAAAGCCTAGTAACATTATTGTTAATTACAATAATAATTATTATTATCATAATCAAGTTGTCATTGTTATTGTTTACTAAATGCATTAAAACAATTTCCAGGCAAGATATTTTAGTTTACATGAACAATTTCCACCCGTGTATCCAGTCGCAAGTTCTCACAGAGTTTACATTCAGGCCATTTTGAAGAAACCGATTCAAAAAGTAAAAACCTTATTTATATAAAAAACTTGAGACTACTATTATTTTCAAGATTCTGCATTTCTAATGCTTTACTATTCTATTTTGGTGTTCTCTAGGCTGATATATCTTTTGTCGAAATAGAAGTTAATTCCACAGTTCCAATGAAATACTTAAATTATCAAGTTTTTGGCCGAGGAAATATCCAAGCAGCAGCTTCGATTAGAGGAGATAATAGAAATTCACTCAGTTTTAGGTGATAATAAAGTTAATTGTCAAAAGTTTGTTACATTTTTCACATCATACAAAAATTATACGCTTAACTTTTAATTTTCAGATTTAAATCAACACCGCTAATGGCGCCAACAGCTCATCTTTTGGTTTACTTTATTACTGATAATGGTACAGTGGTTGCAGATTCTTTGGACATTGATATAGAAGGTTCTCTACAAAATTTTGTAAGTTCTTTCCGGAAATAAACGTCCAACTCACCAATTTCTTGTATATTGTGAATTTGAGTCATTTTTAGAAATTGTCAACTGACATTGATTTTGAAAATTTGTTTCCAACTTGCAGGTTGACGTGAAAGTAAGCTCAGAAGCAGGTCCAGGAGATGAAATTAGTCTAACAATTAACACAAACCCGGATTCTTATGTCGGGCTTTTGGGAGTTGATCAGAGATCAATTTTACTGAAATCCGGCAATGATATTTCTCACGTAAGTAATGGTTAAAATTTCGAAAAATTCATTCTTCACAAGAGCTTGAGAATATATTTCTGATTATTATTTTAGGGACAAATTCAAGATGAGATGAAATCTTACGATAACATGGATACATCCGAGCTGTATTACAAAAGTGGATCTGAAACAACAAGTGAAGTTTTCACTGTAAGTCAAACCTTTACAGTTTATAGAATTTAAATTATTTTTAAAACTAAGATTGATCTTATAACTTGAATTGCTTTCAAATTTACAGTTGGTATTAAAAGTAATAAATTGTCTAATTATAAATTAATAAAATTAAAATGTTTAATAGAATGCAGGTGCAGTGATTATCACAAATGCTTACGTTCACTACGCATTTCCAATCGGTAAGTAATTGAGTGAGAGAGAGAGAAACTGCCGTTAGTCAATGATTTATTATTATTATTATTAATAAGTTATTAATAACTATCATTCTGAGAAGAGAAATTAATACCAATCTTTTACTCACACCAGAAAAAATAATCAATTAATTGAAAAAGCACTCTGCTAATGAATTAATCAAGAATCTTTCTCATCTAATGGCATTGAGTGTAGAATAAAAAAGACAGCGACTTGGTAACAATTCTGTCTAAAAGATATATAATGCTGTCATTAATTAGATTTAATTGTAATTTTAAAAAATCCGTCGCTGTGCCTACTACCAAATTATTTATTATTTAACGTTGCTTACATGTGCCTAGCGTTCTACCGTTCCAATGTAGACGCCGCCGCCTTTCTACCTAGTGCCATGGAGACAAAAGCAAGTCCAAATATGATCCTACCCGAGAAGGTCAAAGTGCGCAAGAATTTCCCCGAAACTTGGCTTTGGCAAGCGCTTGACGCTGGGTAATTTTCATGAGAATTAATCTCTAAACTCTTTCTTTTATTTCTATTCCTTAAAAACGCTAATTTTCTTAACTCTGCTTCCTGCATCAGATAATGTTTCGTTTCTCCATTCTGACATTAAACTCGATTTATGGATGATTTTTCTAAAGATGGCGTTGTTGTGAATGAACTTGAATTTCTTTCAGTACAGAAAGAAATTTGTTCTTTTTCAGTGAAAAGAAAAAGAGTAATTTTCAGAAACAATCATCCATTTTCGTGACACCGCTTGTTTCACTAATCATTGAAAAACTGGTGGAAAGTGTAAAAAAGTAAGCTTGCGGCGCTGGAACGACAGTTTTTCCACTGGGTAATCATGACTAACAATTTTCCAAGAGACGAATGCATTTTGAAAAATGGAATTTAAGAGTGGTTTTTTATTGTTCTATTGATTATTACATAAATGAAGTTGACTTGCAGAGAAACCAGGTATATTGGAAGGTAGAATAACAGGCTCTCCTGAAGGTGTTCCCACATTGCGACCAGATATTGGTCCACCTGTTACGCATAGACTCGCAACCAGACCACCACTGGCAGGTCCTTTCGCCTTCTCTCGAATTCCGTTTCCCGTTTGGAAAAGACCTCGTGTTTTCTTAATGCATGACATCCAAGACACATGGCTTTTCACAAACTCATCCTCAGGGTATTTATATCTACAAAAATTCTTTTTCTTCATCTACAATTGCTTGTAATTGCTTTGCAGTTTGTTCATTTCCCTAGTGTACATATTTTGCAAAAGAGTCCATTTCAATCTGACATCTTGTCAAATATATTTATCATCAATCTATTATTCATCTTCATCATTACCGGACACGTTTTATTTTTGTGCATATAGTTTACACTCTTCTGCTATGCCATTTTTGATGCTACATTTTTGCCTGCTGTGTATTTGTGTACTCTTTTGGTGCAACATTTTTAGCTGCATTTCACTCTGCACCCTTTTATGTGTATCATTCTTAACTGTAAATATGTTCTTCTTTTCTATCATCTTCTTTTTAATTGTGATTATATGTGCATATTTGCCATTAGAATGTAATTGACTGATTTATCCTTGGTCTTTTGATGCTTCTGAGAAAACTTGAATAAAATATTTTTTAATTTGATATAGGATCGAGGGCAGAGTGATGATCCGGAAAACAGTTCCTGACTCTATAACATCCTGGGTGATTAGTGCTTTCTCTGTGAATAATGTTCAAGGTTTGGCACTCATCGAAACTCCTAGAAAGGTTCCATTATTTTTGCACTCTATATGTAAATTTAAATAAAAATTATTTGACTCGATTCATTAATTCATTCAATATTTACTAGAGACAACATTTTTATTATTTGTAATTGTTTTAAATGCTTTTGTGCAACTTCCAAAAAACTGAAATTTTAAATAATTTTGAACAATTCTAATCCATGAAATACTTGGGTCAAATAATTTTTAATTTATACAAAAATAAATTTGTCGTTTGTTTAATAAAATATGCAGAGACTTGTTTGAAAATGTCTCTACATTAAAAAAATAAAAACTATTATTTTTCAGTTGAAAGTTTTCAAACCATTCTTCATATCGGTAAATCTTCCGTATTCTGTGATTCGTGGAGAAATCGTGGCAATTCCTATTGTTGTTTTTAATTACATGGATAAAGATATGGTAGCTGAAGTGGTTTTAGAAAACAAAAATCAGTTTGAGTTTGCAGAAATTTCAAATGAAGTACACGATTCTCCGAGTAAGAATTTTTTCTCATCATTTTGATAATGACATTTTAATTTCATTTGAATGTAATTTATTATTGTCTCTTATTATTATTTATTTGCAATATTTATTTTAGAGTTGGAAATGTACAGAAGAAAAGTGGTCAAAGTTAAAGCAAATTCCGGAGCAAGCGTATCTTTTATGGTTATTCCCAAGGAAGTGGGATATATTACAATTGCAGCAAATGCAACAACTAATATTGCTGCTGATGGTATCGAGACAAAACTTCTTGTCAAGGTATTTTTTAAACTTACAAAAATACCCCGTAATAATTTACTAGAAAAATCCTGGGAAAATTTGAATAATTTACCAGAATTTTACCAACAATTTATACAATCGTTATTAAATGTTTGTCAAAATCTTTTAAACAACAATGTTAAATGACAGAAAAAATATAATCAAATTTCTAATTTAATTACATTTTTCAAAAAATTGTTTTTTTATCTAAAAAAAATAATTGTTTTGTTTTTTTAGGCAGAGGGTGAAACGCAGTACAGAAATAATGCGACTTTTATAGATTTGAGAAATAGTAGATCCATGGCAACAACTTTAAAAGTTGACATCCCCAAAAATATCGTATCAGGCTCAGAATTTGTTGAAATATCTGCCGTTGGTAATAAATTCTAATTAAATAAATAAATGGATATATAAATAAATGGATCAATAACTTAGTGAAGAATCAATTAAGATTAATAGTCTCTAATAATAATTAAAATAATTATTACAGGAGACATATTAGGCCCAAGTATTCCAAATTTGGCAAATTTGATTAAAATGCCGTCCGGCTGTGGTGAACAGAATATGTTGAATTTTGTGCCAAATATCGTGATTCTGGATTACTTAAAGGTGACTTGAATTTAATAAAATAATACCTCCTAATGGACTAATTTTCAAAAATATAAATGTATTTTAGCAATTAATTAACTTAATTTATACATATAATAGGTACGTATATTAGTCAAAAAATGTCTAAACGTTCAAAATACAAGGTAGATAATTGAATTTTTCAGAATACAAATCAATTGAAACCAGCGATCGAGAGTAAAGCCCTGAATTATTTGCAAATCGGTTATCAACAGGAATTAACATATCGCCACAATGATGGTTCTTTCAGTGCTTTTGGAGAAGCAGACGCTAGTGGAAGTACATGGTGCGTAATTTTTGTATAGAAAATATCATTTCTATTTTTTTTAAAATTCTGCATTTTGATGAGATTCAAGTTTCTTGACAGCGCCAATTTAAATGTTAAATATGTTTCTAGGTTGACAGCCTTCGTCGCAAAATCTTTTTATCAAGCAAATAGGTACATCAACATTGAGAAAAAAATTATTTTTGATGCTCTACAGTGGCTTGCTGACAAACAAGATCAAAATGGCAGCTTCCCAGAAGTAGGAAAAGTCAGTCACCGCGATATGCAAGGAGGTGCTGCAAAAGGTCTTGCACTTACAGCCTACACAATTATTACATTCCTGGAAAATAAGGTAAACTAGGGAAACAAGACAATAGCAAGACTACCTTCCTAACAGTAACTGTTGTTTTAAAAATAGAATAACAAGTGAAAAATTTAATTCTAGGAGACTATGAATCGTTATCAAAAGACCATCTACTCAGGTGTGAATTATATAGCTGAAAATATTAACGATTTGGATGACGTTTACGCTTTAAGTTTGTGCACATATGTTCTGAATCTGGCGAAAAATATGTACGAGGACACAGCATTTTATGCCTTGGAGAAAAGGGCTAAAGAAGATAAACAAAGTGGAATGAAATGGTGGAGTAAACCAGTTCCTAATGATGACAAAAATCCCTGGTACTCTCTACCGAGATCAGTTGATGTAGAAATGACATCTTATGTTTTACTCACGTATTTGCAAAAGAATCTTGTAACTGACGCTATTCCTTTAATGAAATGGCTTGTAACGCAGAGAAACCGAGAGGGTGGTTTCGCATCGACACAGGTGAAGATTTTAAATATCTTTGGCCAATTTTACCAATCAAGATTCACCACAGAGAATCTTGATTATTCACCATAGAAAATCAAGTAATTTTTGTATATCTGTAATTATTAATTGTAATTTACAAACAGGATACTGTGATTGGAATACACGCACTGGCAAAATTGGGAGAGAGATTGGCCACGAAAAACAACAACGTTGCCATCACTTTCACATACGACAATGGCGGACAGAGTCAAATAAATATTAATCCAGCTAACGTGATGATACTCCAGAAACATATAGTGAGCAATACTGAATATTACTTTAATTAAAAGGAAAGATTATTATAGTATGCCTGACTAATTAATCTCATTAAAACTAATTTATTTACTTTTTACATTGTCATTTCAAATGAGTAGGTAATTGTGTGATTTTTTTACATTAATTTTCAGCTTCCTAAAAAAACTCGAGTCGTGAACATAACTGCAAGTGGAACTGGTTTCGCTTTCGTACAAGTATCATCGCACTACAATTTGAATGTGACCGGAGCTTGGCCACTTTTCACCCTGGACCCTCAGGTCACAAGAGCTTCAAATGAGCATCACCTTCAGCTGACTGTTTGCTCTGGGTACAATAAATAATTTTTGAATTTTATATATTAATTAGAAGAAATAATTTGAATAGAGTTTTATTAACAGATTTGTGCCGACAAATGAAACAAATGAGAGTAATATGGCAGTAATGGAAGTTAGTTTACCCTCGGGTTTCACGGTGGACATGGAATCGTTACCAAGTTTAGAAGCTTCGCATAACGTAAAGCGTGTAGAAACTAGAAATGGCGACACCATGGTTGTACTTTATTTTGATAAGGTAATTTACATTTTTATGTACCCTTTTAAAATATGAAATTTAAGCTTTTTAAAATGAAAGCCTTGTTTGCTGAGAAAATATGTATTTTATTAATACTTTTAGATAATTCTTAACATTTTAAAAAATCTGAATTAATTAGTTAATTATAAAAATTTGACAAAAGTATGTATTTTTAGATGAATGTGACTGAACACTGTCCTACAGTTTCTGCATTTAGAACCCATAAAGTAGCAAAACAAAAGCCAGTGCCAGTATCAGTATACGATTATTATGATTCGAGTAAGTTCATTTATTTTCTAGGTCAATTCTTTTTCTGATTTGACTCATGTTTTACTACCTTTTAATTAACTTCCAATTTTATGGAAACTTTGTTCGTTTTAATGTTCGAGGTCTCAAGTTGGTAGACAGTTACTTAATTGTTAACTATTTCAATTACATTGATTTAAATCATAATTTATTAACATATTTAAAATAAATTTGAATCTAACAGCAAGAAGAGCACGAGCATTCTATAAACCGACATTAACTACCCTCTGCGATATTTGCGAGGATGAAGATTGTGGAAACGTTTGTAAATCTCAACCCCATCCTGGCTCTATAAGATCTGCCTCAAGTTCTCTTCACAGCGCATGTACATACTTGGTATTATCTATTTTAAGTATTTTTAAGTTTTTATTTTAAGTATAAAGTTTAGCTATTTGTAAAAGTAACAAGTTAAGTTAAGTTGTTAAGATAAATCAGTGCCTTGCGCCAGAATTATAACCAAAGTGTTTTATTAAAATGTCTTCGTCAAATTAAATATACATTTTTAAGAGGATATCAAAGTTCTCATAAGTCGACATGTAAAAAATATCAGTTTAATCACGACTTTATTTAAGATGAAAAAATTTTAATAATTAAAACTGTAAAATTTGGTTAAAAAGATGTGTAAATTTATAATAAGTTTTGTACCAATGCAAGGATACAATACTGAACACTTGTATAGACGCAGCATTTAAAAAAGAACGGGTACTGCAGAGTATGTCTATGTGTGTATTTAAGTATGTTTTGTAATATGAACTACTAATAAAATGTATTATTGTTACCTATAATCATATTATTTTCTCTAATCTTGAAAATATCTCGAAAACATTTTGAGGTTATCAAATACTTCCTTATTGTATTACACACAACAAATTATTAACACGTTATTTAATAATAATTTAGGTTACACTTAAAAACGTCAAGATATATAAACTAACAATAATAAAAATCACAGTGTTATTTTACATTGGGACTTTTTTACAATTTAATTTACAATTTTACACCAAGGTCCAATATTCACACAAACCAGGTAATGGCATTTAGGTTAGGTTGATTGTTATTCTTATGTTGAATTTGTATATGAGAATATCTCAAAAACATACAAGTAAATTATTTATCTTACCACTGCATAATAAATTTAAACATTTCTTTTATTTTAAATTAAACTAATTATTTTAGTTATTTTATAAATAAAAATAAATTTAAAATTAAAAAACTACTGACATAGATAAGAAACTATCATTTCAAAAACTAAACTTGTCCAGAATGTAGTTTCAGAATTTCTCGTAGATGGCGTGAAATTTTTCTTCTGATAATGGCTCATCAACTCTAGAAGAACATCTAGTCTTCTTGTGCTCACTTTTGTCTCACAATTTTCGACTGGTGAGTTTTTTTTAAAAAAATTGACTGTCTAACAATATCAGGCGATTATTAATAATTTTGTTTCTCATTTTTATAATTGTACATTGTCTACTTCGCTTCTTAATCTTGATGAGCGATATATTGTTTTTACTTGCCACGATGATTACATAAATGGAGCCATCTCCACAGCTACCAATTACCTTGGAAAATGAGTTTTTAAATAAATTTCTGAATTAAAAATGTTCCTTTGCATTATTTCGTGTAGAAGCAATCTTTATAGTAATTTTGCAAAGTGATATCTTGCTATAATGAAATTGGATGTCAAAGTTTTTCTTATCGATTAGTTCCCTCTGGTCTGACAGTTGATCTCTATAGTTAAAATCTAGAACGTAAAAATGTACTTTATTATGATTAGGTATATTTATACATTGTATTATAATTCTTGTTTAAAATAGTTCCGTTTTCTTTAATTAGTCATTGCAACTTATTTTTCTACCATTGTGAGTGTGCAATTACTACAATTGTTAATTCAGACAGTTTTTACAATTGTTAATTTACATGACCTGCTTCTACAATTATTAGTTATTTAGACAGTGACTCTACAATTGATGTTTAATGATTTGTTTTTTACAGTTTATTCTGGATTACAATTTTTGGATTTTTCCTGATAAAACAAAATATTTACATTTTTAATATTTTCTATTTTGTACATTTCATTTTCAAAATCATAATTTAAACATTTCTTTTTCTCCACAGAGATCATTCACCAGCCGAATATGCTGCGAAGTAGTAAAAATTTAATCCAGCTGGTTGCTGCTCCTCAGCAGCAACAGCAGCGTGGAATGGCAACTTTGAAAGCCATATCAATTCGGCTTAAATCTGTTAAAAATATTCAGAAAATTACACAATCCATGAAGATGGTGTCAGCAGCAAAATACAATCGAGCTGAACGTGATTTGAAACAGTGTCGTCCTATTGGTGAAGGAACGAAAACCTTCTATGAACAGGCAGAAATCCAACCACCAGAAGGTGAACCTAAGAAACTTGTTGTTGCTGTTACCAGCGATCGAGGACTTTGTGGAGCAGTACACACAGGAGTTGCTCGTAACATTCGTGATGTTTTACTCGCAAATCCCGCAGAAAGAGAAAACACGATGATTGTCTGTATCGGAGAAAAATCCCGTTCCATTCTATCTCGACTTTTCTCCAAAAATATTCTCTTTGTAGCCTCTGAGGTCGGCAGAAAGCCACCTACGTTCAATGATGCCGCTAGAATCGCTAACGAAATTATGAACAGCGGGTGAGCATTTCATTTGGGATTATTTCATTAAATCTATACTCTATTATTATTTTGTGCTTTAATTATTTTAACATGATACTTTTTATTGATACTATTGATGCAATGTTTACAGATACAGCTTTGGAGGAGGCCGCATAGTTTATAATCGATTTAGATCAGTGGTTTCGTACAAAGTGGACGACTTACCTCTTTATGACAAAAATGCAGTAACCAGCGCACCAAAATTGTCAGTTTATGATTCCTTAGACGAATCTGTAATTCAAAGTTATTTGGAATTTTCGTTGGCTTCTTTGCTTTTCTATTCGATGAAAGAAGGCGCCTGCAGCGAGCAATCCAGCAGAATGACTGCTATGGACAACGCCAGTAAGAACGCGGGAGAGATGATTGATAAGCTCACATTAACGTTCAATCGTACCCGACAAGCTGTGATCACTAGAGAACTTATTGAAATCATTTCTGGCGCTGCTGCTCTTGAATAAATGCCCTAGACGCGTCGTTTAGCGTACCTAGAGTACACACATCATCGCGATAAGGTATCAGCAGGGACATATTGTCGTCATTGATACTTATTCATTAGAAGCTGGTTTGACGTTTCTATTTCATCCCAGAGACATTTAAAATTTGCAACAACAAACACTGTAAATTACAATCAAATCAGTTTCAGTTTGTCCATCAATAAATTTGTTGAAAAACTCTTGGTTAAAGCAATCTTTTTTATTCAAGAAAATATGCAGATTAGAGCACTTTTTATTAATCCTTGAATTTACTTATTTTAAAAGAAATATTTTGTAAAATAATTTAGATAAAAAAGAAAGTTCTGCGGTAGATTTTCTTTTGTCAAACATGTAGATTATAGTTTATAACCTTTTAAAGAATCAAACTTTTATTTTTATAAATAAGATTGAGGTAAGTGAGAAAAAATAAATTTTACAAAGGTTATAATAAAAGTTTAACCAATTTTAAAAATGTGAAGAAGATTAGAAGTAATCATGACGACCTTAAAAGTGGTAAAAAATCGTATTAGGTCTGTTGGCAATACGAAAAAAATTTCGCAGACAATGCGAATGGTTTCGGCGGCAAAATATGCAAAAACTGAAAGGGAATTACAAGGAGTGCGTTCCTTTGGAAAAGCAGCTGTACAATTTTATGAATTAAGTGAAGTGAATCCTCCACCCGAACCCGAATCTCAATTAATTGTATCACTTACCGGAGATCGTGGACTTTGCGGAACAATTCATTCAGGAATTGCAAAAACCATAAATGCAGACATCAAACGATCCTCTAAACTTTCAGCTAATACGAAATTAATTTGCATAGGTGAAAAAACACGTTTTATTTTATCTCGTGAACATCCGGAAAAGCTTCTGTGGGTCGCTTCTGAAATTGGAAAAAAGCCTATGACATTCATTGATGCCGCTTTAATTTCGCAAAAGATTTTACAAAGTCAAACTGATTATGAATTTCATCAGACGCTTATTTATTACAACAAGTTGGTAAACAATTAAAGCTTGTCAAATATTAACTGAAGAATGTTATTTAATTTTATTCTCTGACCTTATAAATTATATTTGAATTATTGTTTAAATTTAAATAACAGTAATAAGCAATTTGTTTTCAATAGATTTGTCAGTGCTTCTTCGTATATCATTTCGACAATAAACCTTTTCGAACCGGCTGCTATTTCTGAATCAAACCGATTTCTTCTTTATGATGAAATCAATGACAACACTATCAAATGCTGGGTAGAATTTTCAATGACTGCAATAATTTATTGGCTCTTAAAGGAAGGAATAACAAGTGAATTTGCGGCCCGCATGAATGCCATGGAAAGTGCGACGAAAAATGCTTCCGAGATGATTAAAAAATTAATTCTTTCTTATAATCGAACAAGACAAGCTACAATAACCAAAGATTTAATTGAAGTAATTTCCGGAGCGAATGCTGTCGAGAAAAAGGAATAAGTGATAAGAAATTAAAAAAGTTTTGTTCAATTTGTCCTTTGAGTTTTACTTGAAAATGAGTTTAAATTTATTAAACTAGCTATTAAGTTAAATTAAGTGGATTGCATTATATAAATATAAGGTTATTGAAATACATTACTGAATTAAGTAAAATAAATGATAAAACTGACGAAATTAACTTATTGTTTCAATAATATTAAAAGTTTAAATGAGAGCAAATTCTCAGTATTTATTCAAGTATTACTTAAATTTCCTTTTGGTTCCGGCTTCTTTGTTTTACAGTTTCGTTTTGACTACAATTTAAGTACCAATAAAAACCTAGACTATAAAAGAGCATTGCTAAAGACTCCATTTCTCCCAAATTTTCATAACAATTTAAGACACATTTATTTAACCGCATTTGCACAAAAATCGCTTATCCAGTTGCTTCATTTCTTAATCTATATACAACACCCTTATTAAGATGTGATTTGAGATAATTACCACAATATATTAAAAAAAAAAAACAAACAAACAAACAACTTGAGCTTTACAAATGCACTTTGACTGTGTGATGCATATGGACATTTTAAAAACTAACAATTAAGAAACACGGAGAAGAAAAATCAAAGCATTACATACTAACAACACAGTTTAACATTCTACATGATACTGAGATAGAAGATTATGAAAGACTTGAAGATAAGATAATATAGCTAATCAATTACACTTCTCAAAATCGCAGTCGTACCAACAATATGACTCGCTCAATTACCTCTTTTAAAGAGTAAGAACAATAGAAATTATGCACAAATCTAGAAAAAATAATGTGGAATATTCAGTTATTTGACAATTGCAAAAAATCCAATATCCACCACTTGCACTTGCACTTTGCTAATAAACTCACTTTCGGTGAACTTCAACCACTTAACCTAAATTTCTAAGCAATTTTCTTCATATTTTATTCTTTATTCACAAGGATTAAATTTTTTAAATAAATTGCAGTAATTAATCTTTTTTCCTGTAAATTAATTAAATCTTAATGCCACTTTTAAATCTTGTATTGTTTAATCTCTTTTCATCTTTTCTTATTTACTCTCTATAAAACATGTTACGTTCTTAAATCGAAAATAAATTAGTATTTGGCTCAACCAAGTTCTAAAATACTGGAAAAAGGATGCATCTTCTTTTTAGATTAAATGGGTTGCGATTCACCTTGCTCTCTTTGACAATCGCTAATTTCATGGAAATTACACACAGACGATTTGTTTTCTTTAAACACCGTTTTCGCGGTGTATACAGTCTTCGGTTGTTTTGATATAAGATTCCAAACAACGAATTATAAGAAAGGTTTCCAAATAAGAACACTTCACCATTCCGCATCGCCACCCGCTTTTTGAAATACAAAGTCTTTGCCACTTAAGTTCATAATGCCATCTTTCAAAAAAAACTTCCACTTATTTCTGCTCCTCGTAATCTGCAATATATCAATTTCACATCAAATTCACCCTTTTCGCTATATAAATTGTAAATAAATTGAAACATTTACTTTTATTAACTTGATTTGATCTAAAATTAAAATTTACCTTATCATACTGGCATACAACAACATTATCCGTTTCAAATTGATCTGTAGGATCATCGTCAGTTACATCATCCTCAGAATTGAGTGGTTCCTAAAGAAATTAAAATTATAAACCTTGAATTTGTTTAATTCATTATAAAAAAGAAGAGAAGATAAAGCCAGTAGTCACTAACCTCTTCTCGTGCAGCAGCATCATCATTTTCTTCTTCTTGAGTTTCATCAAGATCTTCATCGTCGTCGTCGTTATCTTCTTCCTCCTCCTCGTCATCATCCTCTGACGAATCGCCATGTTGTCCATCCAATTGCGCTATATTGCCTTGCTGTAATCAAAATTTATGTACAAGACTACTATTGAAAATAAAAATACAATCAAGAAAAATAAAGACGCCCTTAAATAATAATATCAGTAAGAATGTGAATTATTTTGCGAGAAATAGTCTATATTGCTACCTAGCTCATACAAAAAATGCTATTGTTTACTCTTATTATAATTAAAGAAAAAAAGTATACGTACTTGATTTTGAACTGTACGTTGAGCTGCAATATTATTTGAAGATTGTGAAACGACTTGAAGAGGTTGATTTACCTGCACAGTAGTTAAACCTGCTTGTCCTTGTAAAGTGGAATTGACGTGTTGTTGTAAAAGCGTCGTTGCGTACTCAGCTGGTAATCCCATAGCCGCAGTGATAATTGGACCTGTTAGAATCTGCTGTAATTGATTACCTATTACAGAAATAAGAAATTAATTACTTTTGATAAACCTCTGACTACCGCTGAAACTCAAATTATTAGCATAAACACAGTATATTTACTATTAATAGAGTATAACCATATTCACAGAACTGAGTAATGTATCCTAATGGAGAATAGGTTTATTTCTGCATTTAATGTCAAGTTTACCTGTAATTGCAGAAGCAGGGACGTGAATGGTCAAAACACGTGGCTGAGAGTCCGCTTGAGCAGGTAATGTAATCTGAATTGGCAATTGTCTCTCCAAGACGGAAACTGGTGCTGTTGCAACCTGCTGCACTGGTTGTTGTATTGTTTGACTCAAAATGCCTCTATTATGTGCAAGTGTTTGTTGAGTTTGAGCTTGCTGCTGATGAATAATGGAGGATGTTCCAGTTGATGATTGCTGGACATTATTTTTCGTTATACCTGAATTTGCTGTAAAGAATTTCCATTTATTATTGAAAAAATGTTTGTATTCAGACTAAGTATTTTTACCACTTTATTTTATTGTTTATGTTTTATTATACAACTTGCAACTACAACTGCAAGTTGTAGCTTTCGCTATTTTAGTGAAATACATATTGCGCTGTTTCATTCTTTATAAAAATACTTTTGAAGAAACTGACCTTTAGTAATGTTAATAGGCTTATGGGTAACTTGAGGTGGCTGAGGTTCTGGAGAATCCGGATTTAACTCAACTGCTTTGCTAGACACTAATTTAGTTTCCCATATTTGCTTCAACTCCTGGAGCACTTGCTCATCTACTCCTTCGTCTATAAAAGCCTCACGTACTCCATTAATTACATCCTCTATTACAGTGTTATATAGTTTTAACTGAAAAAGCAATATTGAATTAACATGGTTTTAAAATTAAATGTAATTTTAAGTATTATTAATTATTATTTTAAGTATTTTCATAATTAAAAACCATGTCACAGCAAGAGAGATAATCATTAAATATTAAACTCCTTTATCTACAAAGAACGAAATTAAATTCTAGAGTTTGTGTTGCTACAAGTAACCTGAAAAATTTGAAGCAGTACACGATAAGTAAATTATACATGTTGAATATATATACATATATATTGTTTTCTCTGATAAGAAATTTGGTAGTGGAAAATTACGTGACATAATTATTTTATAATAGGAGTAATCTTATCAGATTTCATAGTTTACATTGCAACAGAGATGAATTGAATTTGTGCCATTAAAAAAAACTGTCAAATTTTCCTCTCTCAAAACAAAAGAATTGAAAAGGGAATTTTACAGAAAAAGCAAAAAGAAAACGTCGGTTCATTCAGGTAACCATGATAGTTTACTAAAGATGTGACACATGTACGTTAGTAATGATTACACTTTTGCTCTTTTAATTTCATTTCTCGTTACTCACCACGCTGGTTTGACTGAGGGCCATTGTTGGATAATTCGTATTGTCAATCAAACGAAAAACAATACCAATAATCCTATATCAACGTTGGTCTCAATGCACAAATTAATTTAATTTCTCATCGGGCGCCACGGAAAATTTCTTTTGTGAAGAGCACTAGAAAATCTTTTTACGTAAATTGAGACAACATTGGGTTATGAATAAGCATAAGGGCAGTGATGGGAAGTGGCGCGTCACTTTAGGTTTCTTACGTAATTTACCTCTAATCCCCTACATGTGATTTTACCTTAAGAAGAAATCGAGATTTCTTCTAGATCCGACCAATCAAATCCTGCACAACGCCGCCTTAATGCATGAAAAAGTGTGACCGTACCTTTATAAAACGTCTGTTAAAAATGTCCAGTTTCCCTTCTACATATATCGAAACTTTACATTACCCACCAATGCTTATTTTCTAATTTCGATACATTTCAAATTTCGATTTTCTTTAAAAATTATTTTTGTTTGTGATTTTTTTAAAGAATGGTTAATTTAGAAAATTGTAAAACATTTTAAATATTCTGTTCGTAAATTTCTTTAGAAGATAAAATTCCTATGTTGTATATGTGTATATGAACTTTGTATTATTTATTGTCCTTGTGTGATTAATTATATAGTGAATCACTAAAATTCAGCTGTTTCTTTTTTGACAAATTACAAAATTCATTAGATACATTTTTATAATGCTAAATCAAAAAGAAAAGAAACAAAGCTGGTGGAATTCTCCATGTTGTTTTAAAAGAAAATCAGATAATAGAGAAAATATCAAAGATGCTTTTGGTCCTTATGATTATATCGTAGAAAAATTAATCGTTCAACGTATTCCACTCGGTCTTCTCAAGACAACAAATATTTACAAAGAGAATTCCTTAGATTATGATCAAGAAGTAATCCCATCGATTGAAGATTTTAAACGAAAGTCAGAAATGACGTGTAATTCTCAAATAAGCAATATTCATAATGAAAGTACTGATTTAAAATTAACAAGCAAATTTTTACAGCAAAAAACTGATTCTTCAAAAACTTTCGCAAAAACCGAATCTTATAGTTTGTTGCAGAAAGGAAAACTATTTAGAGAGTATATTTCAGATAAAAGTTTCCCTGATAGTAAATTAAGTAATAAATTTAAAGAACCTACTGAGGATACAAATACATTAAAAAATGATTCAACTACTTGCAAATTAGTAGCACCAGTTGAAGTGCATTATAGAATTTCCAATTTGAAGTCAGAAGAAAACAAATCTAATTTTAACTCAAGAGAAAATAAACCTCAATCACTGATTTTAAACCCTTCTAGTATGAGTGAAAAGACATTTGAAAAGAATTCTTCGCTCAGTAGAAATAAATTTGTTAATAAAGAAGAACCAGATATTTCTAAAAATGAAGAAACGACATTAAGATGGAAAATTATAATTAAACACAAACAGCCGAACTCGTCGGAGAAAAAAGAACAAAATACAAAGTCAATCTCTTTAGAAAACATATTAAAATCTTATTAACGTTACATTAAGACCTTTTTATAATCTTGAATGCAACTTGTATATAACCTAGTAAAAAGTAAAAAATTTGAATTTACTACTTTTTTGTATTTAAATAATTAGGTGAAAACATTGATCAATACGATTTAGTATAAATAAAAAACAATGATTAAATTTCAACAGCACAGTTGTGCTACTTAGTCAAAAACTATAAGTTATTAATAAACATTTTTAAAAATTATTTAATACTAAATACTCAAAGTGATTGCTATCTTCACCTAATTATTTAATTCAATGTTCTATTAAAAATCGTTTATTTGAAACTTAGAATATAATAAAATTATATTCTATAATTGTTGGAGTGAATTAATTTCGCAATTTTTTTTAAAAAATTGCTTACTCCTAACATATAATAATGAAAATAAGAGATACTTGTATCTTGAGCAGAATTTCTCTTATAATTGATGTTTTAAATTCAGTGCTAAACAAGTTCGTTATATAATTAAAACCGACTTTTAAAAAATATTAATGTTAAGGTACTTAATTTACAATTATTAAACCTTCCTGCAATTTATACAAAATGTTGGACTGATGTTTTATGATGAGTTGCTTTCTAGTGTTTCGGGACTTTGATTTTCAAATTCAGCCAATCTAAAAGAGAGAAAATGATTAATTACAATATGTAATTAAATTAAATCAAATAAATGATAATTTATTTGAAATATCCAATTAACATTTTAATCTCACTGTTGTTGAATTAATTAAGGCTTATTAATGAGTTTGAAATTTACCGAGGTTTTTTCGAGTCTTCACTATTAGGAGCATCTATATTTGGAAATAGTGTACGTCTTGACTGTAAAAGAAAATGGATGAATTATTAATTTTCATAAGAAAGATGATTTATTAACCAAATTTTGAAAAAGTGCTCTTACATCATTTTGGCCTTTATTTTGACATAACTCAGGATTGCAATTACAATTATTGCAGGCCATTTTTTGCTTCTGGCATTTGCAAACTCGAGATGAGCATTTTGTTTTACAAGAACACTTTGTTTCTCCATCTGATGACCTTTTGGCACCACGATTGTCTCCTCGTGTAGGTTTCGTTGTGTTCTAAATTAAAAAGAAAAATATAATTTCAATTAAGATTCAATAAATTAAACTATATGCTTTAAATAATTAAAATAATTGAAAAAAATAAAAAATTACCATCATCCTTTGTATTCTACTGTAAAGTGGTGTTTTTCTCCAATCAGGATCATTTTCAACATCGTCATCAACAATACTTTCATCCGTAAATAAAGACTCATTAAAACCTGGAGTCATTGGTTCAGGGTTTACTTTAACTGATTTCTTTTTCTTTGGATTTTCTTGTGTGGACTTGCTCAGTAAATCTTTTTCAAGTTCTGCACATCGAGTTTTGTAAAATTCAATCTCTTCCTGTATAGAAGTATCTTCTTTTTTTATTCTAAACGGCGATTTGTACAACTCCATGAGTTTTTGCTCTTTTACAGCGTTTTCTTGTTTTCTTATAGTCTCTTTTAATTTGTCATTTTCATCCTGAAATTAATAAAAACATTGATAACATCTCGTAGATGAATTCAATTGTTTATTTTAAAAAAACAATATTTTGTTAGTACATTTTCAACAACGGAAATAATACCACTAAATAAAACGCAAATAAAACAAAACATTTTTAAAAAGCTGTCAATCTTTAAGAATTCCGAAATATTGAAGCTTTTTTAAAAAAAACTGAAAACTAAAAAGTTCAACTGTGAGAATCATGCCACTATAGAAACGTACCTTTAGATCTTCAATCTCACATTTCAGACCAAAACCTTTCTTTCTATCATCAGCAGTAAGTTCAAACAACATTTTAAGAGCAATTTTCGCATCTCGAATCGACGTTAAACTTTGCCATCTACTGTTGACTTGATTTTCTACAAAAAATTAATAAAATAATTAATTAAATATTTTAGAATGAGAAAAATGACAAGAGATAAATTTTTATAAATTTAGATATGTAGTTATCACTGTACCTTGATCCGACTCGATAATTTTTTGCTGAAGATCGGTAATTTGTGTGTTTCTTAGTTCTACAAATTCTGCAAGATCAGCTTCCTGTTCTTGAAACAATTTCGGATCATATTCGTCTTTCTTATCACGAAGTTCTTTCAGCTGATTAACCAAAATAGCTCTTTCCTGCATCAATCTATCCAGGGAACATTCCGCCTCAACTGTACTTAGAAAAACATCTAGTTCTTGAGAAACCCAGATCTGAAGACTGTCCTTACTAGTTGCTTTTTCATTCCTTTTCTGCTGAACTTTTCTGTGCTTTTCCAGAGCCTCTTTTAGCCTCTTATTAATTGCATGAGCCTCTTCCATTTTCCTCTTCAAAACATTCTGTTGTTTATTATGTTGAGTTTGTAGCTTGGCCATTTGATTAACTCGTTTCCTATCCTGATCCTTCAACTTCATAAGTTCTCGTTCCCTGGAAGTCTTCCATTTATTAAATCTATCAGTTTCTGTGCGCATGTGACGAATCAGTTTAACTCGCATTTGCTTTAAAGATTGAATTTCATTGGCCAGATTTTTTATTTGTTGATCTGATTTTTCTTTCTGTTTTATTACTTTACTCTGCTCAGTGCATTTTCGATTTAAGTCGGAAATTTTCTTCTCTAATTCTTGAACTTTCTTTCTTCGAGTTTCCGCCAATCTGGCAGTAGTTTTGCTATTCTGAGCAGAGTTTAACTGCTGCTGTAGTTCTTCTTTTTCAATTTGCAATTTGTTTATTTCAATCTCCATGTCTCGTAGAACTTGTAATTGTGAGGTGTCTTCTGTTACATTTTGAAGAAGTTTTGAAACTAACTCTTCTTTTATGGCAAGTTCTCGTGTTATTGTATGCACTTGATCTATTGTTTGCGCTTGTCGAAGAGTATGCTCTTCGTGTCTTTCATCCATATCATAAGTCTCATTAGCTAAATCATTTTCCACTTCTTCATCCATTTCTGTTTTCACATTCATAGATTGTTGAGAGCCAGAAGTTAAATCATGATTCACCAATTCCTCTGCTGCTTTCTTTTGGTCATTTTGTAAATCTTAAATTCATAATCATAATTAAATTAGTGTAAAATCGCAGTTCATTATCAGAACTAAATTACATTAAAATCAGAATTTATGCTTGTTTTTTTAAATAGTTAATGTTTTTCAAAAGTAATCAGAGTTCAAAGAAAAATAAAATTTACTAATTTTTAAAGAAAATGATTAAAGTCGTAAGAGTTATTATTATTATAATTAATGATTATTATTTTAATTTTCAAATACATACCAATTATTTTCAAGCAGATAGAATTTACTTTCGATTTATGATTCTCTGTGTCGTTAGGAGTCGTCTCAAACATTACCATTAATTCTTGACACTCATCTACAATACTTGCCATCCCAGCTTTCATTTTTTCTCTTGACTGTTCTGCAAGATCTGTCCGCTCATGCATATGAACCAATTCTATCAAATGTGCACTCAGTTTCTCCGTGACTCCTCTCAGCTTCTTTTGAAGAATCTGATTCTTTTCTTCCAGTTCTCGATGCTCTGGTGGACAACTGGAAAGCCCATGAATCTCTTGACTTAATCTGGATAATTTCATCTCTTGAATTATATTCTTCAACCGATGTATTTCTGCTACTTGTGGGTCTTGATTTATCACTGGCTTATTCTTTATTTTACGTGCTCGATCTGCGTACCTCAAAGTGCTCATTGATTCGTCTAAATTGTAGTCTGAAAAAGAAAAGTCAATTTTATATGCTATTAACGAGCAGTTAATTCGTAGTCTATTTTCTCTTTTGGCTCAAGCAGTTAAATGTCTTGTTTTGTCTTTTGCATATGTAAAGATAGAAATTTAAAAAATCTTTCATATTAACCTGCTGGACTAACGCAGGCTATCATCAAAGTCATTGAATTTCCTCCTAAGGAATCTTGCAAGAGTCTGGTGAGTTTGCTGTCTCGATAACCAACGTAAGAAGCCGAACCACATTCTCCTAATTGCGAAATTACATTGCCAAGAGCTAAAAGACCTTTATTTATATTTACTCCTTCTTTAAATCTTTCGCCGGTTGCCTGTGTCTTCTTACTTCTTTCAGATCCTGCTAAATCCACCAACTGAAATTTTGCAGTTCTAGTGTTTGTTCTGAAAAATATGCAAAACCTTACAATAAGAACCAATAAAATATTTAAAATCAACATAAGAAAATATACTAAAAAGCAAAAGGAAAAAGGAAATGAAAAATAATACAAGGATTATTCGAAATAACCTACGGGTCGTCTTTCTTCTGTTGATACACTGATATCGAAAATATTGCATGACTTCGACTACTTTGACTATTCATGGCTGTTGCTCCAGTGGCTCGACAAAGAGATCCGTCTGCTAAACATTGGAGTGTTTCTTGAGAATTTGTAACTGTTTTCTCTGTGAGACCAACAATTTTTATAGCCTTTGAATCTTCTCGGATTTCAACAATGCATTGGCTTTTCTGTTTATTAGCTAGCAAGTCATAGAGTTGTTCTTGATATAATTCCATGAAAGCAACTTTGACTTTATAATCCCAGTCTTCTTGCTGTTTTATAGTCTTGAATATATCATCTACGGCACGAGGAATCACACCATCATTTGCACCATTTTCTGAATAATTGGTTCCCATAGAATAAGTCTTTCCACTTCCGGTTTGACCGTACGCTAAGATTGTTACATTGTAACCTGAGAAAATTAAAAATCTTTTAACATAAATGTATTTTTAAACACTTAAATATTCTTCTTTTCTTCTCATTTTTCTAATTTTATTAAAAAAAATTATTTTCCTATAATATTACACAAATTATTTTGTAAGCTTTATTATACTTTTATTACTCTGAGTAACTCTTGTATAAATAAAAAATTACCTTGGAAAATGTGAGTTATCATATTTTTAATTGACGTTTCGTAAAATTCAACCTGACTAATATTTGAGTCAAAAACATAATTAAAAGTGAAAGCTTTATCAGTGGGTTTTATTTGAATTTGTTGTTCTCCAGGAACCACACTGAGACATTCTTGGCATCCTTTTTCTATTTCTGAAGAAACAAGAGGCCTTATCCGTACAGCAACACGTATCAAATCATCCCCCATTTTTTCCTGAAAATAAATGTCATCAAAATGTGAGTTTAGAATTAATAATTTAGAAAAAGTAATTAGATATTTTAAACGATAGAGAATAATTAAATGAAACAAAGAATTACAAAAATGTACACAAGTTATTAGAAAAGTTGCAGATTAAAAGATAAACAAAAATTATTGCAAAAAAAGACATAAATCGCTGAAAAATAAATGGACTACATTAAGTTAAATTGTGTTACAATAACACTAAACATAATAACATGATTATCTTTGAAGCTTACTTGACAAAAAGATAAAAGAAAAAAATTGAAAAATAAATCTTATTGTTTAAGGATAATTTTAAGGAACCTAACATTATTAATAAGAGAAAGAAATGGAAACTAAGAGGCACTTACCTTAGACAATTCTTAGCAGTAGTGTGATTAATAAAATAATACAATTATTTTCTTCAAATTACTCTATTTTACTACAATAAATTTGATCCCACATTCAAATGTGATTTAATAGCGTCATATGACAAAAAAGTTTTCTCTCTATTTGCGAAATTTTTTGCAAAACAAAAAGAATTTTATAGAATATAAATAAAAACAATCTTAAAAGTACTACAAATTGTATAGATAATAGAAATACTAGACAATATAACACTGTTATTACAATCAAAACTTTTTGACTCTTTCAACCATCATCATAACCAAAAAATTCGGTTAGTGTATAACCGAAATTTCAAACAATTTTTTTTTCATTCTTTGCCGCCAGAGGGCGTCAAAGAATAGTTTTCCAAAATTAGAGCCAATAGGAATTGCATTTCACTGTGCTTGCCACTCTGATTGGCTGCATTTTGGACAAGTTTTCTCTTGGAAAAGAAAGTTTTCAGTTGTTTTAGTAGCTTAACTTTCTCTTATATTTTTAGTTTATGTTGATTTTAGAGAGAGGTTTTTTGGTATTTTTAGTATAAAATTATATATAATAATAATCATATTCTTAAATAGTTTTTCAAGTTACCTGTTATTCAAAGACAAACAAGTTTGATAAAAGACTATGTCATCACAAGAAGAAAATAAAGAAGTTTGTCATAATGATAAAAAAGAAGCGGATAAAATGAGAAAACGATTGACCGGTGAGTTGCTTGTTGTACGATATACTATGCTTAATTTGATACTTATCTTTCATTAACTTTGTTATACTTTATTCGATTGTAATTCACTCAAAGACTATTTTTCAGTAGAAAGAATTAATTACTTATTTTCTTGTGTAGAAGCCGCATTATACGAACCTGGCATGACGCTTCAAAATATGCGGGAGATTTTAAATGTTTTAGATGAGTCGGCTATGATGCATGAAAATGTAAGTAATTCAGAGACATAAACATGAATTGAAAATGCTCCTTATATTTTTTACGAAGAGCATAAATATTTCAGAGTAAATCGCAAAGTTCTGACTCACTGTGTGCAGAGGAACCGTCAACTGTGTCTAAAAGTCCAACGGAAAACAATAACGAAATGAAGATGAATTATGCTAATGTAGTTAAAACTACATCTACTGAAAATGATATTTCTACGGAGAAAAAAGACGAAGAAGAATCAATAATAGATTCTAAATCACAGAATATTTCTAAGGATAATATGTTAAAAGAAAAAGCACTGAGAAGAAGGAAAAAAATGTTTATGAATCCATTTATGGAAAGGAACGAAGATGATATGGAATTAAATCAAAGAAATGGGCCGATTATTAAAGACCGAGAACCTTCATTTTTGTGGAGTAACTTTGATTATCCTAGTAATGATTTAATCCAGGAAATGAGCGATTATTTACAAAAACTTCGAGATGAGTGGATGGCTGAGGCTTTGCTTGTTGCTGACGATTCGATTTTACAATGGGGGTCACCCATTGAGGTGGGTACCTCAATTCCAAATTCCTGTTTTCCTAATTCTTTACTTCTTTTTCATCAGTAAATAATTTGGAATTTTTGTTAAAAAAATACGAGGTCCAGTTTATACAACGTCAAATCAGTCTATTTCGCTCTTATTTGCATTCCATTTGAAGAATTTAAGATTCTTACATTTAAAGAGTGACCTATACTGTACTGAAATCCTTTTTTTTCAATTAATATAAACATTCTGTCATGATAAAGAGCAAATTTCCGAAATGCGATTATTCCCCGTAGTCGAAGAAATTATTTTAAAAAAGCAAGAAAGAAGTATAAAACTAAGTCTTTTTTATTACAACTCATGTATTATGTTTTAAAATCATGTTCAAGTTACACAACTGTTTTGTCTACATGTCATTTATATATATTAAAGTTGTGGTGATGAGCGAATTTTTGTTTTTGTTTTTTAATTAATTATTTGAATTATTATTTTGTTTGTTGATACTCCTGGCTCAGTTTAAGGGAATTCTAAACAAAAGTTTAGATTCGGAAAATTTTATAATATTCAATTGCACTCGACTTTCATTTTTTCTTTCATTAAAGTAGAATAATTTTCTGATACTTTTAGAAAAAGAATTTCAATTTCTATATTTTTTTGAATTTAATAAATGAAAGATTCTTCTGATATTTTATATTATTTAAAGTACTAAAAATACAAAATTCTTCCATTATAATTTTTTAAGAGAAATATTCTTCCGCTACAATTTATTGATGGTAGTTCCTTAACTCTTCCAGTTATATATAATTCAATAAATAGTTGTAGTTAAATGTTAGGTGTAAAACAAAAAATGAAATTAACTAAATTGAATCAAGAACCGATATTTTTCTACGTATTTGAAATAAGAGATTGTTTTCTTAGTAATAGAATAAAGAATTATTTTTAATTGCAATTATTTGTAATTGAAATTGAATAATTATGATTTGTATATTTAAAATAAATTTTTTATGAAAATGTTTATAATACTAATATAAAGGACCACAAACTTAAAAAGACAATGTATGTATTAGAAGTTATTTTTTTAATTTATGAATATCAATAATTTTGTAACTTCGTAATATGATAAATTTTGGAATTTTATTCGACTTTTCAGTTATTAGTGCAGAAAGTGTGCAATAATAATTCAAAGTCTGAGAAAGTACAAATTCGTTTTAGGTAATAGTATACTTAATAATAAACCGTGCAAAATATTTTTTATAATTTTTTTACTTAATTGTATATCCAGTTAAAGTAATCATCAAATTCACTGACAGAATATGAAATAATAAATATATGTACGATATGTGTATGAATGATACTTTTTGATTTGAAAGAATATTTAAAACTTTTTGAAAAAGTTGGAAGAAAGAAGCTCAATTTTTGAAGAAAAAAAATAACTAATTTTTTGTTTAATACTCACATTGTACTTTAATATTAAAGTTAACTGTAAAACGACATAAATATTTAAGTATTAGTAGTTTTAGAATTCTTTGTGAACAAATAAAATTCGATTAAAAAAATACCCGTTTGTAGACGACATGTCGAATTGTTCTAATTTATAAATTGTACACGGTGACAAAACTTTTGAATAAATTGTATTTCTCTAAAAAAAGAAAAAGTTGTCTTTATTTCGTTTAATTTCTAATTCTTATTTCAACCTTTCTGTAGGTGAGCAGTCGCAATTCTAATTTGGAGAAAAAAGTGGTGACCAGGAACGAAGCAGAGCCAAGCAGAGAGAGGCTGTACAGGGCAAGTAAACGTAAGGCTTCTTCTCTTATTGAAAATATAAATAATGTTTCCGATAGTGAACCGGAAGCAGATGATGATTCTGCTTTCATGAAAAAAAGAAAACACCAACAGGAAAAAAGGGAACCCATCGCAAGCGGAAGTAAAGTGCATGTGGTTGTAGACGTCGAGGTAGAACCTGCTCAAACTTCCAATACTTCTCATCTTTCTTCTACCAATAATAAACTATTTGATGACAGTGAAGACGAAGATATTTTTGAACCTGTAACTAAAACTAAAGCACCAGAAGACATTTATCCAAGAAGAATCTCTCCTCCTAATCCTTATATAAATAAATCACGAAGAGGAAAATCAAGAGGAGGCAAGACAAATTTTAAAGGACCTCGTTCTAAGAAATCTAGTGAAAATAAATTGGATGAACTTGGCGCGACATCTCTGAAAACTTCAGCACAGGAAATTGTTTTGGATGGCGAAAATGATGAGTTGCATGATATTTCGCCCAAAACTGATCCTAAGATGTTAAGACTCACTTTACCAGAGAAAACGAAATTAGCTAAAAAGAAACTTGAAGATATACAGAAAAAGGAAAATGATAAACTAGAGGAGAAGAAGCTTCAGGAAATTAAAATTGAAGAGGAGAAACAGAGAAAACAGGAGGAATTGATAAAAAATCGAATTGCTGAAGCAGAAGAGAAGCAGAGATTAGCAAAGAAGAAGGAAGTGCATGATACGGACTTGAAGAAAAAATGGAATAATGTGATTCATGAGAAAACAAAGAGGAAAGAGAGGAAAGGCTTATCTGATGAGGAAATTAAGAGACAGTTGGATGAAGAAGATATTGTCATTTGTGTTAGTATAAACATTCCTTTTGTAACAATCTACTTTTTTTTTTTACTTTTCATCACTTTTATCTTTTATTAATATTTTGGTTTGTTATTTTCTATAATGAAACCTTTTCCTTCAAAATTTAAATTTTATTTACAGGATGATGTTACCCCTCCCAAATCGAGCAGTTCTAGTTTGATAAATCAAGTAGTCTGCCCAATTTGCAATCAGTCTTTTCACGAAACTGATATTGAAAATCATGCATCAGGATGCAATCAATTTGAAGAAATAGAAGAAACATCAAGCCCTGTTGTAGGCAAACGCCAAAGACGAAATAATAAATCAGATGTTCTCACTTGTAACGTTTGCAAAGAATTTGAAACTAGTGATACGAATGAATATGTAGAACATGTTGATCTTTGTACAGAGCAATATCGCAGCCGAAGAGACGATTGTGAGTTGAAATACTTTTTCATAAAATTAAATATTAAACTTGTTAATTTTACAATTTTTAAAAACTGATATTTTTTTAAAATTCATATATCTACACACTTGTTTTTAACTTGGTATTTTCAAAAAATGTTCATTATTATTTTTATATAATTGTTACTTTTATTTTATTTTATTAGTTTATTTTTCCTTATTTTTTGTTCTTCAGTAATTTTGAACATTACTTTCTAACAATATAGTCTTTAATTGTTTCTTAAAAAAAAAGATAAGTTTTTATAATGTGAATTTTGTATTCATTACAGCAGGTAATCAGGGTGACCGTCACAATCATTTTTCTTCAGAAAGGAAAAATTTTAATTTAAGAAGAAGACTTAATTGATGTTTGCATTCCAAAAGTGTTGATACCTCAAGATCCGATTGATTCGGTTAAAATAATTATTTTTTATATTATAAGCTGCTCTGTCTTCCTGAATCACATTCTGAGATTTTGAAAAATAATTTCCGTAAAAATACTTTAGTTTATTATTTATAATCCGCGATAATAAGTATCTCAAAACGTTTTCTTCTCAATGTTTTATAAATTTATAAGTTTTTTTTTTTTAATTTGGATAATTGTATGTTAGTGGTGACTTTTGTTTATTCTTCACTGTACTGAAAGAAGTTAAGAAAACTTCTTTAATTAATGTTTTGTTTACTTTTCTGTTTAGTTTCTTTTTCAGTTTAAACTTCTTTATTTTAATATTTAATTGAGTTATTTTCTATCATTTAAGTCATTTAATTTTCAGACTCAAAACTTTAAATTTTTCTGTAAACTTAAGTTTATGACAAATTCATCAAGTTAATTGAGCGACAACGAAAATTACCAATAAATTACTCTTAAAGTGTTCCGCTGTTTTAAATAGAAAGAGTTATTTTTATTAATCAGATTCACAACTCAGCTTGTGATTACAAGTTAACTGTACAAAATTATATAAACATGTACTATTCTAAACATTTTGTAAATCGCCGCAAGGAAGATTTGTGATATTTTAATATAAATAATGAATTTTCGTAATAAAAATATTCTATCAGTTTTTAAATATTCTCAAGTTTGGGATTAAATTTTCTCTTTATATGTGAAGGTTAGTAGATATTACACATATACACATAAATTTTTATCTTGGTAGTAGATTATCAGCAGAGGGAGTGTACAAATATAAACATTTTTCCATCAGTTGCAAAGCAGACACTAATCGTTCCCTAGTGATTTTTTATTGACAAGTTTAGTTTTGTAATTTTAACTTTCTTTTTATTTAATTTATTTTTTTATTTAACAAGATGTGTACTTTATTTTATAAACGGGACTAATAGGGCAATTCTACTTAATTCAAGGCACTTGTTTGCTCTCAATGTGTCCTTGAATTCCATTAGTCAATTATATTTGTTTCCATTCATTTGAAACTTGTAATTCAAAACTTTTTTCAAAGAAATTCCAATGCAATTTTTCAAAGTGAAAAGATTTATTTTTATGGGGAATAACTCTTTAAAAGTTGGAAATTTTCTGTAAGGGGTAAAGGTTAATAATTTTATAATAATAAAAAACTGAATAATTTCAAAAAGTTGTTTTAAAAAGTGTGAATAATTTAATCCTAAACGTCAAACAAAAATGGAAAAACTCTTAATTTGCAGTTTTTTGCTATTAATCATACATACAAGTGAAATTAAATCGTTATTTCTTCATAATGGATGGAGTGGAATTATTAAATCTAGTGGTAAGTATATATGTATATTTTTAATTTTGTTTTATTTAGTTTTTTAAAATAAAATTTAATATTTTTATAGGACAAACGTTTAAAGCAACAGTGCCTGGTGGAATTTATACAGATTTAGAAAATGCTCAAATTATTCCAAAAAATTTAAAAGGTTCAAATGATGTGAACAATCGTTGGGTTGCCAATGAAACCGTGACTTATTTTACTAATTTTAAAGGTAATAAATTACAATTTAATCTCTTGTTTCAATTTAATTGTTTAAATCCTTTTTTCTTTTAATTTAAATCCTTAATAAATTTATCTATTTTTCAAATCCAATTTATTTATTTTCATTTTAGTATTTTAACCATTTTTTCGTTTTAAAAAAATCCTCTAATTTCAGTAAATGAGACTTTTCTGAATGCCTCTAAAATTGCTCTGGTGTTTAATGGCTTGGATACTTTTGCAAATATTTTTTTGAACGATGAATTAGTGGGAACTTCAGAAAATATGTTTGTAAAATACGTTTTTGATGTAAAGCCTTTCTTGAAGGTCAGTAAGATTTTTTAAACATATACGAATCGATAAATAATGAAATAAATAAAATAAGTATAAAACGATTCATATTTCAAGAATTATTCTCTTTTTAGAAAGATGTAAATAAATTAGAAGTATTATTCGCTTCTTCTGTAAAAGTTGCGGAGAATTATTACACAATGCAGAAAGTTGATTATGAAGTTCTTCCTACTTGTACTCCAAAAAAATATAATGGAGAATGCCACGTTAACCATATTCGAAAAATGCAAGCCAGTTTTGGCTGGGATTGGGGTCCAGCTTTCCCGTCGATTGGAATTTGGTAATAATCTTCAGTAATCAAAAGATAAATAAAGATTAGTTTTGTTTTTTCTCGATTTTCAAGTAAATAGAGACTACTTTTATCAGTTGTTGAAATAATAAATTCAGATTATCATTTAATTGTCGATTATTATGGATAAACGTTTAAATAAAATAAATAATAAAAAAAAATCTTTCAGGAAGAGTGTGGAATTAATTACCGTGACCAAAGCGTATGTCTCTGAAATTACAGCTGCTATTGTAGAAAAAAATACTCATTGGGAAATAATTGTAGGAGTATTTTTTGATACTCTTTCCTTTGAGAAGAATGTGACTTTCGTTGCAGTTGTGCAGTCAGTATTGGAACTTGGAAATGGAAATACAGTCATGAATTCCACTAATTTTCCAATGAGAATTAAATGGAAGTACTCAAATGTTTCTGTTGTTCTAGAAGTTCCATTGGTAATAATTTCAATAATTAATTGGTATCTATGATTTTTTTTAAATAAAAAGTTGTGCATTTCATAAAAGAATATAAAATTCATATATAAAAAAATTTCTTTATTAATAAATATCTTTCTTGATGATACCAATATTCTAATTTATTTTTAATTTTTAGGGCTCTGTTGAAAAGTGGTGGCCAAATGGATATGGCGAACAAAAATTGTACAAACTCACAACTCATGTTCAAATTCTCAACTATGAAACCATCAACGTAAAGGAAATAGGTTTTAGAACCGTGGAACTTGTCCAGGAGCCTCTGGATGAGGGTTTGACGTTTTATTTTCGAGTGAATAAGCTGCCTATTTTTGCAAAAGGAAGTAATTACATACCGGGCAGTATTTTTCCAGAACTTAGCACTAGCGAGAACATTATTAAGCCCTTATTAACGTCCGCAAAAGAGGCAAATATGAATATGTTGAGAGTTTGGGGTGGAGGAATGTACGAGTCAGATCTCTTTTATGAATTAGCCGACAAACTAGGAATTTTAATTTGGCAGGATTTTATGTTTGCCTGTAACATGTACCCTTCGGCTGATTGGTTCTTCAATTCTGTGAGAAGTGAAGTTGTACAAACTGTAAATAGATTGAAACATCATCCGAGTGTTGCCCTTTGGGCGGGAAACAATGAGAATGAAATTGCAATTTATGGTAACTGGTACGGAACTGGTAACAAGCAGGTCTATAAAGATGATTACATTAAATTGTACGTTGATCTCATCAAGAGTCTTGTTGAAAAATTGGATCCTGCTAGACCTTTTATAGTTTCTAGTCCTAGCAATGGACTTTACAGCGATCATAATGGCTACCTTGGAACAAATCCGGGATCCAATTTCTACGGAGATGGTAATGCTTCATTTCATTTTAATTTTATTAAAAGAATAAGAATATTTATTCCAACTTTAGACTGTTGAAATAGATTTGAATTGATCGTTTTCTTCTTTAATGAAATTCTAATAAAAATTGGATTACTTTGTAATTATTTTGTAGTTCACTATTATAACTATCTGCAGAATGGATGGGACATTAATCAATATCCTAGAGCAAGATTTTCGTCCGAGTATGGTTTTCAGTCGTGGCCTTCAATGGAGGCTTTGATATTAGCTGCTGAAGTTGAAGAAGATTTAAGAATAGGCAGTGAATTTTTGAATCATCGACAACATTTGCCAGCTGGTGATTCGTTTATGAAACTTTTAATCAGTAAAAATTTGCATATTCCAGAGAGTAATGGTACCAGAAGGGATTTAGAAGATTACGTGTACCTTAGTCAAATCAATCAAGCTGTTTCTGTCAAAATACAGACTGAATTTTACAGACAAGGAAAAAGTTCTTTAGATTCTCTGGGACAAGGTTACACCAGAGGAGCCCTTTATTGGCAACTAAATGATGTTTGGCAAGCTCCCTCTTGGTCTTCAATTGGTAAAAAAAATAACAGATAAAATGATAATTCAATTCACGTAATTTTATACTTTATAAATAGAAATTGATTAGATAAAATACAAAATCAGATTATTAGATCGATTGAAATATGTAATTAATTGATTTTTTATTTCCAAAAAATTGCTCTTACTATTTCTACAAATTTCAAGACATACTTGTAAATTATTTCTCCTTTGACCATTATATTGATCCCGACGTCAAAGTTAATTAAATAATGTTTTACTGTCAAAGTTATCAAAAACATGTTTATGATTCTTGTATAACAACTTTTAATTGTTTATTTAAATTTTTAGACTTTAGTGGCCGCTGGAAAATGTTACACTACTTTGCTAGAGATTTTTTTGCTCCTGTGATTGTAAGCACAAATTTATCTCCAGCTCGAGATCTTCAAATTTATATAATTTCGGATTTACATTCTCCTCTTGAAAACCTTTCTTTAACGATTAATATTTATAAGTGGAATTCAATCACTCCTTTGGAAGTTAAAACTTTTATGAATATTTCAGTAGTAAGTATCTTATTCTGGCGTGTTTTATCTAAAACAATTTAAACCAAACAAAATAGAAATTGTAGAAATTTGTAATGTGAATTTTTAATAATTTTTTTTACAATTATATTTAACTTTATTTCAAGTCTTTTTTATAAGTAATGAAAATTTAAACTTACAGAAAGCTGATGAATCAAAAGCTGTAAAAAAACTATGGTTGGATGACTTTTTAAAAAATAATGGGTGTGGATCATTAGATATTGCAAAAACGAATTGTTTTTTGGAAATTTTATTGAAAAATGAAACCGAAATTATAGGAACAAATTATGTCTATCCATTTGCTTTGAAATCTGTTTTATTACCAGTTGCTGAAATTAAGGTAAGACCTTTTTAATTATTTTATTTCACGAAACTCAAGTCTTATTTATTTGTTTACTACAAGAAATTTAATTATCCTCAATTTTAATTTTAAAATTTATTGTTCTCCAATTTATTTTAAAAATTCTTCATTTAAGTTATCAAGTAAATTATTCTTTAAACGATAAATTTAATAAGTTTTTTTGATTTTGATAGTCTGCAAAGAAATTTATGTTCTTTTCCAGATGCAAGTTAATCCAAAACCGCTACCTGGAATAAAAGCTAATTATCTTGATTATGAAATTGAGTTGACATCGAACAAAATAGCATTATTTGTCTGGTTAGAAGCAGGGTTACTTAAAGGGAGATTTTCCGAGAATGGTTTTCATATTCTGCAAGGAAAAAAGAAAATCATTTTACATGCACTGGAGGCTACGACTCCAAAAGAAATAATGAAAAATGTTTACTTGAAAACTCTTTCTGATGTTTACATCACTAAAAAAACTGACGACAGTTAAATGTTCATACCAGAAATTTCATTATGAAGAAAAGTAAAAATCACGATGTAAATATACTTCAAATCCGATTAAAGCAAAAAGCATTACAAGTACGAGGCCAGCAATGTAAATAGCATCGCCCATGATTTTCTCAGGATGTATTTAATTACATTTTTTAGAATTCAATTTTCATAACGATTATCCATTAGAATTTTCCTTTGGGATTTGTACATACATGTGTACATGTGTCATCTTGAAGTTGGAGCAATAAATAAAAGAATATCTTTTAATTCAATTGAATTTTAATATTTACATGAAAATTTTATACACTTAATAATAAAAACACTTAAATAAAATAAATTAAAATTAAATAAATCATTTCAGTCGATTCCTTTTTAAGGATAAAGAAGCGTAATTTTTTGAAATTGAGTTTTTTTAAGTACAGAAAAATATTTATAGATATTTTCTGCGTAATAATAAATTTCTCGTTTGTTAATCGCAAGTTTTATGCTCAATCAAATAGCTTCTTAGAATTATTAATTTCGTTTTGGCAGGAAGCGAGTGCGAAAATACAAAAATATATTATTTCCTACTTCAAAACGTCAATTGCTTTCCAACTGATGGATTTGCGATTTTAACGTATTTATCGTCTCTTCAGATGGAGAATAAAGATAGCGTCGACTCAAATTTATTGCTACCATTATGCAACATAATAATAATGGCCCAAAAATAGACCCTTCTAATCCTAAGCAAAAAATTCCTCCAGCTATCGACAAGCCTGTAAGATACGGGTGCCCACCTCTGAAATTTAGAATATAAATATGTATTATTAAAGAAATACAAAACAGTGTCATTATTGAAAAATAGAGAAATAATATGAAAAATAATATTATTTGATTGTTTTACAAGTAAAAAAATACCCTTTAATTTCCTTGTAAAATTCAGAAACAACGATGTTGCAGGGCAGAAAATGAAAGAAAAAGAAGAGAGCAGCGATGAATGGTCCTTGAGTAAACCAGAGTTCAATTGTAACTGGTATACATGCGAAATATGCATCGAGGAAAGGAACAGCTCCAAGAATCATTGCAAAAACTGAAGGCAAGTAAACTATTTTTACTTGAAACAAATTGTGAACAAACCACGTCCACAGACCAAAGAAGGAAGCTAATTTAAAAGTAGCAGCAAACACACCAATCACTGATTCTTGAAGAGCAACTGCGAATCTGAAAAAGATTATCATCAAACCAAAAGACTCTGTGATTTAATTTTTATTTCAAATTTTAAACTACCATTTCATTATTATTATTATTATTATTAAAATACAAACTAATTATAAATTTCAAATAAACAACTATTATGTATAAGAATGGCAACATACCCTCCAAATTCAGAAACGCTTTAGATAAATACATAAAAAGTTTTATTATTGATTCAAAGACTTGATTTCTTAAAAGAAAGTATTTGTCTCACCTGTGACAACTAATAGGACTGAATGCAGTTATTGCCTCGATAGGCTTGTAAGTTTTTCCGCTTGAATTCAAGAGGTAGAATAACGCAGTGAAAAAGACAATCTGTAAAGGAAAGTTGTTAATTTTTTAGAAAATAAAGTGTTAACAATGTTTATTTTGCATTTTATGTGCATTATTTATATTACCAAACTGAGTGTAAAATTAAGTACTGCAGAACCACTAATTAATACGATATACAATAATTCTGTTATTATTCCTAAAATAAGAGACACATTTCCTTTAACAATGCTCCAAATTGAATCAAGAATTGAAATGAGAATCCCAACATTTTCTTTCGCAAAGTTCTGAATACTGGTCATGTTAAACAATTCTGGAAATATGTAAGCAAATATTAATTTAACATATCTAAAATACACAATATTTATAATTTGCAATGAAGCATGTAAAACATTAAATGTTAAGTACAAAATTAAAAGCTTAAAAAGAGCACAAAATTGGAAACCAACGGAAAGGAGCTTTTCCAAAACTGTCATGAAAGCTTTCCCATGCAGCTTGCATATCTACTGTAGGGCCAATTAAATCCGGATTTTCATTAGACATCATCCAAGCTTGATAAAATCTGTCCCACAGTTCTAAAACTTTTTTCTCCATCAATTCAGCTTTGGCTGGCTCCAAATTTTTGACTAGACTCTTTACCTGTAAATATCTAAATTAATTTTGACACTTCGAAAACGAAAGATAAAAGATTCAAGAATATAATAAAAAAATTATTTCGTGAGGAAGAAACAAACAATTGAAAATGTTTAATTTCATAACTTACACCATCAGAAATAGCACTTCGCCCATAAGTGTAGGCATTATCCATTACATTATTTACAGATTCTTCCCATTGTTGAGGAACCCAATCAATATCTGGATGATTTATTAAAGATGAATTGACAATGTCTCCTGCGACTTGAATTAAATGAATCCCCTCAGCGTACACCTGTCAAGAGAGATAAAAAGAAAATAGTTTTTCTTTTTAATGTTTTAAATTCAAGTCAATTTTCTTTTTAATGTTTTAATTTTAATTATTTCTTTCTTTTAATTTTTAAATGACTTTAAATCTTTAATATCATATTTACATACCTGCATCGTTATAAAAACCGTGGCACAAATTGTGAAAAACAATAGTCCAAAAATGACAGCTACTGTAGCAACCGAATCAACGGAGCCTTTCAATACAATTGTCAATTTCTGATCAACAATTATACAAACTTTATACAATCCTCGAATATAAACAGGCAACAATGCATCTAATCTCTCATTACACCAATTGTTCGCATTATCAAAAACTCCTTGAATTCTTTTCTGAATTTTAGTCCAAATTCCGAAGAAATTGCCCAAAACTTTAATAAAGTAATAAGCTACTGGAAATACAAATAAGTAAATAATCCACTTATGCTTCCAAAACAACATTCCTGCACAAGCGTACATTGCTCCTTTCATGTACTTGTCAGTATCCACTTCAGTATCATCATTCATATCCAAAGACATTCGCAAATCAGCTTTTAGTCTTTGCAAAAAGTGCCTTTCCGGTATGGAGAATTTTATGGTAGGCATTCTAGCTCTTGAGAGAATTGTACTTGAAGATCCTGCGTCCACTGTGAAAGCTTTAGAAGCTTCCTTGAGTTTAGGAATCGTCTTGTGTTCAACAGGAGTGCTTGATGCTTTTTCTCCTATCGAATCCATGGCAGGTTTCGAGTCTGTCTCCATTATGTTGTCAAATGCATCGTCTTCATCCGGAGAAAGTGGTCTATCGCAAGAGTCATAGATCAAGTTTTTAGAATCATTTCCAAGCAATTTGATGGCTGTTTCCATAAATGACGGATAAATTCCTTCAAGTTCCTGCTTCTCTTGAATCGCCAAGACTTCGTAAATGAAGCCAACGAAGAAGAGTAATTGTAGGGAGCAGAAGACTATCACAGGATAAGTTCCCAGGACATTGGAGATGTAAAAACTAACCAGTAGCCAAATTCCAAACGAAGAAAAATGAAAGTAAAATGAATTCTCCGGGTTCCAGTGAAGATACAGTACAGAGAAATAACCAATCAAAATCAAGGAAATCTGCAAACATTAATTTACAACTTTAAGCAAATTTTATTTCAAAATAGTTTTTATTATATTTTTAAATTGCAATGAAACACTTACCAACCAAGTACTGCAAGTTGAAATGAAGAATCCAAGAATAGAGTTACCTAGCATTACAATTTTCCAGACGAGGTGAATCAAAATATTCGGTATATAATTATAAATTAGGGAAGCAAGAGTCGTTAGCAGACCAACTCCTAAAATATACTTGAAATGGTATCGAAGAAAGGATCCAATTACTTCTGATGTTTCATCAACTATATGGACTGGAATCATTGTCAAATGCAAAACAAGAGGTTTATTTGAAGCTTTATTTTGAAACCAGGATTTAACAGTATTGGTTAGAGAACATTTGAATGGAAACAAAACTGAGCCACATAATAAAGCCCATATTAAAGGTTTTACGAACGGATTAAGAATAATATAGAGTCCATATCCTCCTACACATATGAAAAATAATAGTAATAATGCCAAAGCATTATAAATTCCTTGTTTCAGGGCTTTTTCGTGTCCCACACTAAAACCTGACAGTTTGTTTAGGATGTTATCCATAATGGAACAGATTGTTTATAACCACATTGAATTATTAAAACCACATTGATAATTATTAAAACACTTGATTCGATAATTTGCACTAGAAAACCGGCTTTTTTAAAACGCTCGTTTGCTTTTCGGTAGTAAGTTCATACATTTCTTACGTGCTACGTCATTTTTCTCTTTTGTGTGTACATACATTTATAGATATAGAAGCATTATGTCATCAATGGAAATAAATAAACTAGTGTTTTGAAATGATTATTCAAATTTAGTTAAATAGAATAAAACGAAGCAAATATGTGGTTTTTCATTTCTCACTTCTATCTTTTACTTTTGACAACTACAAGAAACATAACCTCAAATACTTTAAAAACAACAACTTAAAAATGTCAACAACAAAATAATCTTAACAATTAATTAAATAAAAACTATTTGAAATTTTACTATTAATGTCAATCGTTTAATTAACTTTTTACAAATTTTAGCATTTTTAAGTATAGAGATATACATTAAAATGAAATATAAATAAATATATTAAAATTAAATAAATTAATAATATATTAACATCATTTATTAAATACATATCTAACACAGTTAAGTAGTTTTGACACAGTTTAATTACAATTTGGCTTGGATATTATTACGAGTACTTGCAATTAGATTAGGTGCGATGTCAAAATATGACCTTGTTGTTTCCTGATGTAACATCTTATTTAAAGTAGGAATATATGTCGATAATAGATTTCTATCTACCTCATAAATAGTTTTGTCAGATCTGTCTAAAATTTTAACAACACCCATTTCTAATAAACTGGCAATAGTTGTTGAGTATAAATCAATCGACAAAGAATATGGATGCTTAAACATTGAATCTTCTTTATATAAAGTTTCCTCCATCAATTTTTGGCATTCTTTTATAATATTTTTGTCGTTGAGTTCATTTGCTACTGACTCGTCCCACTGGAACAATATATTTTTTGTATAAGAAATTTGAAATAATTATAAACAAATAAACATTTCTAATCAGAAAAATGAACATTGCCAATTGATTAATAATTTTAAAACATTTTCTTTTTTTTTCTTAATGTAAAAATATCCATTACCTTTAAAAGAACATTACACGTAACCGTAACGGCTGCTACATAAGGTAAAATAAGATTGCACAACAGAGAGTGAAATTTTTTGTTTGAGCCTATGACCAACGAGTCTTCCAAATCTTGAACGCATTTTTCCCTAATCATGAAAGAAAGAGTTTCTTTCCATTCAGATTGAGCAGCTAATTCAGTAATTTCGGTTTGTATTGCCAATTCTGTACTTAAGATTTTTCGCAAAAATAAATAATGTTTTAATACTGTTTCTGAAAATCAAAAATTCCAATATTAACATCAAATTATATTTAAGGTTTACTGTTAATGAGAAGCATTAATATTAATATGTGGTTCACCTATTTAAAAATCCTGGAATTAATAATTCTTCAATATGAATGACAAAATTTCTTTTAACATTATTAATTTCAAGAATTTCTCAATATTTGAATCTAATTATGAAACATTAATTTTAAATTAAATCTAATTAAGGAACTGAAAGAAAAAGTTCAAACACAATAAACAAAGAAAATATTGTGAAACCAAAATGTTGTAATAATCACTTTCATAATGGAATAAAAGAACATGAAATTAGGAATTTGAGAATAAAAACTTTACCTTTGGAACTATTTTCGTTTTGTTTAACACACACTGCTAACATTGAATATTTGGCTAGAAATGCTAGTGCAGGATTCATGTAAATAGTAATAGTAATTACTGGTACAGAAATTCTTATCGTTTCATCACTCAGATTATGTCCCTTTACATTAATTATTTTATCCGTCTTTACAATTTTGTGTCTTTCCTTGAGTCCTAAATTATTTGATGAATCTATAACGAGTAAATCTTTGTGTACCTGAAGAGACTCTAGAATTTCCTCCTTGTCCGTTTTTTCTCGTGCACTGTAAAAGTAAAATAATTTCTCTATTTGAGTTTAACATTAACAAAATCTATTATTTTCAACAAATTTTAACGGTCTTAAAACTTTAAAAATCCGTCCTTTTTACATTAAACATACTCTAAAGCAATTATAAAAATGAACTTTTAATCAATAACATAATTACCACACGTCTTTGGGAAATACTAGAGCTCCAATGAAATTGACTAGAATATTTTTCATCCAAGTATAATCTTGAAGTAAATTATCGAAACTGTAAGGTTGCTCGGGATATGAAAAAATTCTCTCGTTATACAAGAGAGCAATAATATTAAATGGCATGAGCACTGAATTTTTTTTGTGCTTCTCTATGATGGAGTATGCAATTTTTTTTATAGTTTCGGAAGGCAATTTTGCATTTGGTGATAAGGCACTGGATTTACGAATGTGCATGTCCAAGTACTGTTTTGCGGAAATTGGTTCCGAAAAATTAAAGTAAACATGTCCATGAGCAAATGGTTCTCGAAGTATCGAAAGTGATTTTAAAAGTTTTGTGGTGCTTTCTGTGGGCTTTGGCACTCCCAATAATTCATAAGCAAATAAGTTTTCTTCTAGAGGTTTATCATAGCTAATACTGATCGGTATAAATTGAATATCAGTAACATCGCTTCTGAATAGAACATCAAGTATCATTGACAATAAACCTAAAAAAACAAAAATTCAAAATTAATATGAAAGAGCGTGTTTGAGTTGATAATTAAGAGTTGTGGATAGCAAGACTTTTTAAGAGAATAAAAATTACCAAATTTTGGAGCAAGACTCTTTTGGCTCCGACTTCGTGTGCCTTCAATAAAAAATTCAATTGCACGGTCACTGTGAGCTACGATTGATGCTATATATCCTCGAAAAATTTCTTTATAAAGTTTGTCAGTGGAGAAACTTCGCCGCATGTAAAATGCTCCAGTTTTTCTTAAAAGTTCGCCAACTACCTGCATTCGGTAAAAATCCATTCCACTAGCAATATTTGGAAGAGCCATGTCGTAAGAGAAAAGAATGTAAGACATCAAAACAAAATCCAGATAACTTCTATGAGATGGAGCATAAACGTACTGGACTTGGGCACCACTCATTTGATTTTTGACATTCAACAAAAATTCTTTATTTAAGTGAACACTTATCAAAATCCGTTTCATGACTTTAGTTATCAGCAGTGCTATGGAAATTAAAAATCATTAAAGATTAAGAAATAAATATTAATTACTTAATAACTTATTGCTTTAAAAATTAATATATTTTGTATTATTATTATAAAGTTAAGTTTAAGAAAATAGTTTGATATCTTTTGGTTATGACATTTACTTGAAAATAAATAATATTTAAAATGAAAACGTTAAGAAACGAAAATTGATCGAACAGTAGGAAGATGAGCTTTACTAGCCATTTCTTCAAGCATAGCTCGAGCTTCAGAGATGATGACGGATTTATCGACCTGGCGAGCAGCAGCTAAACTTTCTATGATCATTATGACTCTTGGATTGGCAAGGGTGGCACGAATTGCCTGATTTCTAGAATATTTTAATTCCGGTGGCAATTTATGGGGTGGAAGAGGATTTGTTGCTCGTGACACCCAAAGAATATCGCAATCTTGTCGCCGTTCAGCCAGCAAGTCCTGGAACTCCATCGCGACTAACAAAAATATTCTTTCCAACACTTTGCAGTATTCACGGATTAGATTATCTTTCTCATTTTTTACTCATCCCCCTCCTAAATATAAGGTGAACACGCCAAAGTAAATTCCAAAGATCAATGCCATTTCCTATGCAAATCACATAGTTCTCTCAAGTGTTTAGTTTGTTTATCTAAATATTTTGAAGGTTATACTTTTAAAGTTTACTTTCATAAAATTTCAAAGAGGAATTTCACAATTAATTTATATCACTCAAAGT